>CAKNXH010057501.1:0-51376 GCA_932178445.1 Andricus quercusramuli | reverse complement strand
GCTTTGAGGCACGCCCAGGTATGTATAGGTCTCTCCAGTGTTAAGATGTCTAATAACACTTATATCCACAAGCTCAGGGTCCTTGGGAACGCCAGTAATCTTTCCTTTCTTCAAATGAATTTTGGCACACTTGTCCAAACCAAAGTCCATCCCAATCTCTCCTGTGTAGTTCTGGACGATATTTACAGCAGTTTGAAGTTTGTTTTTACCAGCGGCATAGATCTTCAGGTCATCCATATAAAATACATGAGTGACCTTATGCTCACGCTGATTAGTGTCGCCACAGAGGTATCCAGGAGAATTTCATAGTGCGAGAGATAGAAGCAGAAGTGTGATGCAAAAAAGCAAAGGGCTCATACTATCCCCTTGAAAGACACCCCTCTGGAAGGTGACCTTGTTCGTCGTCAGATGATGATTCCTAGATGAGATGGTAAATCTAGTTTTCCAAAGAAGCATCAATCTCTCTATGCGTCTCACTATGTGTGGATGTACCTTCAAGCTTTCTAACAGACAGATGATAAGTCTATGAGAGGTTGAATCGAAATCTTTCCGGTAGTCAATCCAGGCCATTGACAGGACGCGCTGATGGGCGGCAGCGTCTTTACAGACACACCTGTCAATTAGCAGGTTCTCTCGACAGCCTGACACACCTTTTTTCGAGCTTTTTGTTCGTACATCTCTCGCCATACAGGCTCAATTCGTCGAACAATGCTGTTGTTAAGGACAGCTGTAAAGATCTTATGCAGTGTGTTTAAACAAGTTATTGGCCTGTAATTCTCTGGTCTCGACAAGTTGCCTTTTTTCGGTAGGAGTATAGTGCGTCCTAACACCAGCCACTGCGGAATGGGCGTCTCCGATTTTAAATATGAGGTGAATATGCGGGCCAAATGTTGGTGTATAGAAGTAAACTTCTTCCACCAAAATTCTTGATACAATCTGGTCCAGCACCGGAAAAATTCTTCGTGCCTCTAAGTGCTTTTTTCACCTCTTCGGCAGTGACTGATGGGCACTCCTCCTCAGATTTTATGAGGCTGTCGCAAAACTCCTTGAAGCGGATGATATTGTCAGTATCTTCTTTCAATTCTAGTGTTTTCGGGATCTTGTATCCCTCTCTCCAAAAAGTCTCTAAATCCTTGGGCTTGGGTGGATTTTTTACAAAAACAGGGGGATCACTGAAGAGGCGTGATGGGTCAGCCAGAAACTGTTGATTCTCCCTGTTCCATCTCTCCCTCTTCAGTATCCTCCTCCTTACGTCAGATAACAGCCTTATTTGGTCAACAATATGCTGCTTGATTGTCAGCAGCTTTGACTTGTTCAGTGTGTGATTCAAGGTCCTTAGTTCTTGGGCGAACTTTCGAACCCTTTCCGTGAACGGTCTACCAGATGTTATGTAGTCAATCACACATTGAACACGGGACGCGTTCTGTCTTGCCCATCCAATTTTCTTGTTCAGTTGATGCAAGCGTCATCTGGTCTTCTGATCCATCGTCGGTTTCAGCCTTCGATTTGAATCAGCCAAAGCTCTCGCAGCACCATAAACTGAGCAATTGATGGTCGAGATGTCGGACTCTTGCGAGATATCTCCACGAAGGGAGGCATCCATTTCAGCCAGATCTTGGGGCTTAGGAGGAACTTGCATGTTGATGTTCCTCCTTGTACTGAAATTGCGATCATCTTCCAGAAGGTGCCTGCTTTCTGTGGTTGGTCTCAATGTCGTTTCATCTTCGTCTGTAGCTTGTTCAAGCAGCGGTTGAGGAAGCGCTCCGCGTACATATCCATTTTTCCGGAGGTAGTCGGCTTGACTTCGCAAAGACTGATTCCAAACGTATTGAAGCTCTGGGTGTTATATATATATATATATATATATATATACTGTGACCACCCATCTCACGGATGTGAGACGTGTCCATAGGTGTATTTTACCGCGGTTCTACTGGGGGCCATTGACATTTTTTCCAGATGGCAGTTGCTCTTAGTAGTACCCTGCGGTGGTTGTTTAACTTTTTTTTAATTATATATATATATATATATATATATATATATATATATATAGTCAATTGTCCGAAACGAGAAGTGCCAGATTTTCTGGAACTACGATTTTCGGGCAGCAGTCTCCGTTGTGCACTCGAGGCCTGACATTGTTCTCCAAGACTTTGAGAAACGAACGATATTCGTGATCGAATTCTCGGCTCCGTCCGAATACAACATCACTGCAAAGGAGAAAGAAAAAGAGGACAAGTATCAAGACCTTAAAAGAGAGCTGCAACGACTGTACCCAAAATATTCGGTACGAGTAATTGTCCTTGTGGTAGGTGCTCTCGGAGGAGCTAAATTATCACTGGTTCGTAACCTTAAAACCATACCCGCGTGCCAAAAATATGCCAAGGCACTTGCGAGATGGATGCAGAAAGCTGGCATCCTTGGGTCGCTTCGTGCCCTCAACACACACGAGGGTTTCGCCGGCCTGTCGTTGTGATTTCGTCGTGCCCTGTGACCACCCATCTCACGGATGTGAGACGTGGCCATAGGTGTATTTTACCGCGGTTCTACTGGGCGCTATTGACATTTTCTTTTTAGATGGCAGTTGCTCTTAGTGGTACCCTGCGGTGGTTGTTTAACTTTTTTTTTTGAATTATATGTATATATATATATATATATATATATATATATATATATATATGTATACAGTCAGCGCGTTGTACGCTGTAGGATATAGCTATACATATGTCCAGCACGAGAGCAGAGGTATAGAGTATAGACTGTAGGAAGAACATTGTAATTCGTAGCGTACACTTTCTAGCCGTAGACGTTTAGACTATAGAGCCCAAAAGCAAGTGGAAACTGGAGGACATAGCTATAGATATACTGAAAACATTACAAGCCATATAGTATATGTATATATTTTCGTGACGTATGCGTATACAGAATTGTGGCAGCATGCAGGGAGGTCACCATAGGCCCTATAAAAACTCAATGAACCAACGTGGGTCAGTTAGTTTTAGTCAGAAATTAGAAGTTACAGTTCCGTTCAACTCGTCTATAACCGGTATCCCTCGCGTGTTAGTATGTGTGCCCTTGTCACAGTGTTGTGCACTGAGAAACCCGAATCTGTGATTTTCCATCCTGTAATGCTTCGAGCCAATTACATCCGGAATTGGACCCCCTGTTGTTTTCATCAACATCATTCACATCAAGGTGCACAACCCCTTCTTCCACACCACTACACGGAGGCCATCTAGATTTCATTTGATTCTTCAGTCGAATCAATAACCGGTAAGTTCTGACTTCAATGACTCTAATTTCATTATCTAACTCCTTTGGGCCATAATATATCAGTCTCCTTTATTTTAAAGGTCCTGGCCAAGGATTAGAGAGTCTACAAGTCTTCCTTCAGTTTCTTGTGCTAAACGCTTAATAAGGAATACATTTCAATTGTAATTATTTACAATAAATTGTTCAAACAAATCCATATTTATTTATTGGCTACTC
The DNA here is from genome assembly GCA_932178445.1 of Andricus quercusramuli. Classification (NCBI taxonomy): domain Eukaryota; kingdom Metazoa; phylum Arthropoda; class Insecta; order Hymenoptera; family Cynipidae; genus Andricus; species Andricus quercusramuli. Next base: position 47,887 of record CAKNXH010057501.1, on the reverse strand, counting down.
TTTCGTCTTCCTTGTGCGAGATCTTCGATCTCAACTAAAACGAGGAACCTAATTAAGAAGGAAAGTATTTTACGTTTTCTATGATGTAACAGAAGTGTGCTATTTCGGAGACATTTTGAATCCAGGTGCCTTGCGAAGTACTTTGACTGAAGTAACATGTTTTTTGCTGGAAGAAAATTAAGTTCTTATTTTCCGTCCTCCATACTAAAATTGTTTTGTCGTCCTCGACGAAAACGTAGAAGGTTTGTCTTCTTCATTTTGTAGCTGTCCGTCAGAACAAGGGTGCGACATGTGTAGTGTAGACGAGTCGCCACTTGAACAGCTGTCCGAGTGATTAAATGTTCTGGTTTCTTGAGAGTTTTGACACTGACCGGATGTAGGGATTTGGAAATCGGGAAAATTCATCAAACTTGCTTAAGCTCATATATCACTGGAACATCCTAGATTCTAAATAAAAGTATTTTTAATTGCTGTATTAATTGTTTGATATTTCAGTTATATAACACCTTAATTCAGAATGCGAAACTTACGTTTGTTTAACACTTTTTACTCCTATATACGTGTGCAATTGTGTATACAAGAAGCAAATAATAAGAAAATGATAATATAAGGGCTAAAGTGATAGTTGCAATTCTATAAAATTAAAATCTCTTTTTCTTCAATTACTTTTAGAAAAATTCTGATTCGAATTGAGGAAATTCAAAAGTTCAAACTAGAATGTTTGTTACTATTAACTTTGTGATGATTTGAAATTCACGATATTTATTATTTATTCCACTCAATTTATTTCAATCGAATGCACTATTTCCTCTAATTAAAGCAATAATTAATCATGAAACACACAATATTTTGTTTAGCTAAGAAAATGCATCATTTGATTAGTAGAAACAAATTATTTATTGCAAAGAATATAAAAAGAGAATATAAGTTACAGAAACCCAATAAAAAAGTTTTCAATTTAACTAAATCATTATTTCGTTGAAAGAAATGTCCACTTGTTTGAGATAATTTATGTTCTACTCAGTGGCAGCGTAGCATGGGTTGGCACCCGGGGCGGTTGCGGTGTGGCACTTTGTATTTGTCACCCCTTATTGCCCCTTATTGGCACCCCTGGGTGCTTGGCACCGAGGCTGGCACCCGGGCGGACCGCCCCCCCCCCCCCTTACGGCGCCAATGATTCTACTACGAATCCTCTCCAGTGGTCCTATAGCGAACTTTAACTCTTGTTTTTGCATCTTGGTTTGATGATTGTGGCGTAAATTTCTCCTTTGTCAGTCCCCAGGAAAATTTGGTGTTGTTCCTCCGTCTGTACAGAAGAAATTTCCCTACTAAAAATCTGCCCGCCTCGCAGGCACATTCTCAACGCGCGCTTCGCGCACGATACTGTATTCACCTCGCGCTACGTGCTCGGTTCCTCTAGATTTTTGAACTTTGTGTTAGACTGCTAGGAAAAGAAAAAGCTTATTTGCAAATATCATAAAATCATCAAAACCTCTACATATGAAGTGATTATTAAATTTGTTTTTATTTTAGACTGAAAAGGAACTTCATTTACTTAAGGTTCCATCGACTCGATATTTGATTTGAAAATAATTTAATCCTTGCGTTCCAAGCTCGGTTCTGTGCATCGTATGATAGAAACAAAATCTCACATGGCACTGATTCCGAAACTGACGTCAGAATTTCAAAAAATGAAATGGATGATCCTATATGGCGGACGAGTATTTCAAAAAATGATTGGATCTACTTGAAGCGTGGTATCTAGAGGTTCTCTAGGGTGCTGATTTTAAATTTAAAGTCATCATTTCATGAAACAAAATGGCGAATCCAACATGGCGGCCGATTGTTTCAGAAAATTGTTTGATCTACTTGAAAAGTGGTATCTACGGGTTTTCGAGGGCGCTTTTTCCGAATATGGTGTCGAAATTTTTTAAATCATTTGGTGGATCCATTATCGAGGACGAAAGCGTTAAAAAATAATGAAATTTTTTTTTATTTGATAAAATGAAACAATTGTGTCCTTAGTTAGCCTATAATAATACTAGTTACTGGGGTCTACCATGAGGAGATTGCAATGCGATTATAAAAATGTATTTAATTTTTGTTTAATAATTTTGTTTATTTCAATTTTTCTCAGTGTTTTTTTGTTTGTTTCATTTTCAATCATAAACATTGTGGTGTTCGGAGAGCTTTCTGTGTGGGTTTCCCTAGCTTCTCAAGTTTAACTCTATCCAAGCATTATTTAACTCAAATCTTGATCAATAATTTTTCTTTTGGTGAATGCTGACATTATATACAATACTAGCGGACCAGACAGACGTTGTCCTGTACATACGTCTTAAGTTTGAAAATTTGAAACTTTTTACATTTTCCAGTGGACTGATTTGTGAATCTAAACCGTTCTCGAACTCACTGGAACACACACACACAATTTCTTCAAAATCGGTCCAGCCGTTTAGGAGGAGTTCAGTCACATACACACGAACAGAAGAATGATATATATATAAAGATAATAATTAAATCCAAGAGAAAAAAAAGTCAACGAAAAAAAGTATTTTCAGTAACATTCTATAATATTTCTGTGGCATATACGTACGCTACACGATGTAAATAGTAGATATAAGGATAATGTGTATGTGTGTGTGTTGTCGCTAACTGTGTACGGTTGTTCTACAGGGTTAGTCGCTTGTAAGCCATCATGAAATAATAGGCTTTACTCCCATTTATATTTATTGTCTAGGACATCACAGTGGCGACGAGGATAAATACTTTATCATAAATAGATGACGGACGACAAAAAAGCGCTAGAGATCATAGTGCAAAAAAGTTATTTAATAATTTATTTAAACACGCAATTTCGGATGGTTTTTGGAAAAAAGTTAAATGTCAGACGTTAAGAAAAGTGAGGATAAGTCGGATGTGATGCCCGGTTGAATCTATAAATTTTCACAAGCGGAAGTGGTGGAAACCATTAATAAATACGAAATAGTAAAAGTGGATGAAACACAAAGTTTAGATGCGTTACGTAAAGGATTAGTAAAGTTAATACGGATCTAAAGACTGACTCGTCAAGCATTGTGAGCAATATTAAGGAGGAAAATAACGGTGAAATCCTAGAAGAGGAAAAGTAAAAAAAATCTATAACATGAGCTCCCACGAGAAGGTTCACATTCAATTTAAATGGGGAGTTGATGAATTGGGAGCTTTTCACAGAACGCCTGGAGTTTTACTTTGATGGTTTGGACATCGCGGACGGCGAAAAACGATCCGTACTATTAACGAAAGTGGTCATTGAAACATACAAGTGAGTAGGGAATTTAGTAGCCCCCAAAAAGTTAAAAGACTTGAGTTACGATGAAGTGATCAAAAAATTATCAGACCATCTCACACATCCACAATCAGAAATAGCAGAAAGAGCTAGATTTGCGACAATTTCTCAGAAAGTCGGAATTAAAATTGCTGAATAGTTTGCAGAATTAAAAATTTGCTGCTCGCCAATACCGATTTTCGAACGATCAAGAACACCTCAGGGATCAATTCGTCATTGTAGATTACGTCACTACAACGAGAATCAAGTTCTTTCGTCAACAAGATCTAACCTTTGATAAGTCTTTGACAACAGGAATTGAAGCAGGCCTGATCAAACGCTATCAGTGAATCATCGGAAAATAAATTAAACATAAATAAATTCGGACGCACTCAACCTGAGACTCGTCAGAATTTTGCTCAGGAGAAGGAAGGCCATGCTTCTACACTCAAATGTTACACATGTGGCAAATCAGGACATTCAAAGCCGGTTTGTTTTTACAAAAACTACGAATACAGAAATTGTGGAATTCAAGAGACGGCGGAAACAAGTGAAGAGGAAGAGTTAGAGGAGCAAGAAGATTTGGTCAACAGAGTCGTCGATAACATGTACAAATTAAAAAATGTCAATAATGTATGTAGTATGAGAGTAGATCCGTAGTTTTTAACTGTTGTGATTAACAGCGTCCCGCTTAAAATGGAAATAGACACGGGATCAGCCGTAACACCGATTTCCGAAAAAGATGAAAATAACTTGTTTAAAAAAATTTAAGTCGAGAAACCTATAAATTAATTCAAAGTGTTAGGGGGCACACTGGTTGCAGCCCTATGGGTAATGCGGAATTAGAAAATAGAATTTAATAGTATCAAAACGTTAGGAGAACATTATATAGTTGAAGCAGAAAATCCACTTCTCTTTCGTTCGTGGCTAGTAGTTTTGGATTGTTCCCCATTCCTGTATCTGAAATAGAAATAATGGATCCAGCCTGTTCCATGCGTGGAATTTAGAAAAGAAATATCCAGATTTATTTTCAGGTGGGCTTGGCACATTTAAGGGCAAAACAATTTCGTTGGAGCTTAAACCCAATTGTCAACCTGTGTTCAAAAAAGCAAGACCATTACCGCTTGCACTTATCGATAAGGTGAATGTAGAGTTAGATAGTTTGTTGAAATTGAAACAAAGAATACCAGTGGATTACTGCGAATGGGCCACGCCTATTGTACCGCTTATGAAGAAAGATGGGCCTTTGTGTATTTGTGGGGATTATAAAATCACATTAAGCCCCTGTTTGGAAATTGAGCAATACCCTTCGCCGCGTAGCGAATTCATTTTACGTAAACTGGCAGGGGGAGTTAAATTCACGAAAATCGATTTATGAAGCGCGTAGCAATAAATCTTATCACACGAAGGCAGCAGAAAGTTTATGACAGTTTCCACACACCGGGGTCTCTTTCAATATACGCGATTACCATTTGGCATAGCTTCGGTCCCGGCGGAATTTCAAAAAATAATGGATGATTTAACGTATGATATCTCGAGAGTAGATTTTTTCCTTGACGATGCATCCGCCACCGGCAAAGCGGAACACTACCTATGAAACGGTAGATAAATCATCTAAAAGATTTTGCGAAATCGGATTGAAGATCAATAATGAAAAATGTATTTCCAACGTGGATAAAATTGAATATTTTGGTCTTATTGTCGATAAAAATGGAATCCGTCAAACCTCAGATAAAACCAAAGCAATCGTAGAGGCTCCGATGCCAGAAAATGTTAAGCAACTGCAATCGTTTTTGGAGATAGTAACGCATTTTAATATGTCCATTGAAAATGGAGTGTCAAAGTTAAAACCATTGTATAATTTATTGAAACAAAATGCGAAATGAATGTGAGATGAAAAGTGCGACTTAGAATTTTACAATATTGAACAAGAAATGTCCAAAAAATGTTGGTTCATTACGATCCAAAATTGGAAACAATTTTGTCATGTGACGCATCGCCGTATGGGCTGGGGCGGTAATATTGTATGAGATAGAAGATAAATCGGTGCGATTTATGATCACTGATCGCACGCCTTTAACCAGGATTTTCGGTCCAAAAAAAGGCACACCGTTAATTGCGGCAAACAGATTGCAACGTGGGGCATTATTCTTATCAGTCTTCCAATACAAAATCAAGTATATCAAAGCCAAAGACAATGCAATCGCGGACATGTTATCGCAATTACCACTGAAAGAGGAAGCCAAGAAAAGCAAAATAAAGGAGATAAATATGGACATAAATTTTCTGCAGGAGAGCGGGTTTATTAATGCTAACGATGTGGCGCAACAGACGCAAAAAGATTAATTATTGTGTAAAGTAGTAAGAGCGATTCGGGATGGTTGGCCACAAAATGTTTAAGAAATAGATTCAAAATTGTAAAACATTGATCAAAAACGTCTGGAACTTAGTTATGAGGGAGGTTGTGTACTTTGGGGATTCGGCGTAATAATACCACAGGCATTAAGAGCAGAAGTTTTGAAAGAACTACATAAGGATTTCATATGGGTTCCTACATATGTGCCCATGTAATATACTATGTAGGATTTTTCAGTAGGGATATGTGAATAGGACCACCCTACTAGAAAAAAGTCAGGAATCGTCACAAATGGTCAGAAGTTCTGACGATTTCTGAACATCCTGACCAATCCTAACGACTATGACTATTTGTGAAGATATGCTAATTCAATCCTATCAGGTAGGTTATCGGCTAGGACCACCGGTAGGACAATCGAAAAGGATTACAAATTTCAAATAATTTTGTTCCAATGTTTTATATACAGAATAAAAAGTAAAAAATTCAGAATCCACGGGTTTCGACGATTTCAGATACCTAAAAAATTCCCTAAACAAATTTTAATTAGGGGAAATATAAAAGGAATGAGGATGTATGGCATTCTATTCTTGGACTGCTAATAAAAGGATTATCCTTCAAAACCAAGCTCTCACGATTTCTAAACATTTTCTAATGAATTCTGACTTTCCCTGACGATTTCTGTCGAGAAACTTATCAGAAGTGGTCAGAAATGGTCAGAAGTCCTGACTTTTTTCTGACGATTTCTGTCTTTCTTCAGTAGGGTGTGCAGATATTGATGGTATTATGTATTCAACCTTTCGTTCGATGTTCGGTGGCCATAGGCTTGTGGCCTTCATTCGAATAAATAAGGCTTCTTGGAAGTTTCAGTCTTAAGATTATAAAAGATGTTGCAGATGAAAAAACTAAAAGTAATTTATAATTTAATAGACTTTCTAGCTTCTCTATTTGAGGTACAAAAGTTACCTTTTTCCTTTTTCTGAATTTAGATTCCCCTATGCCTTTATAAACTATTTCGCCCCTGCGGTCGGCCATTGATTTCTTATCAGTGAAAGGAATATTTTTTAAAGGGCTCGAATTGGTACCTATATATTTATGGTAAGAGAAATTTTTAACCTTTTCTTGTCAGATTTATTCTCTTTCCAGAATTCCATGTGTAATCAGAGGAAAATCTGGTGATGCAACGTGAAAAATTACCTGAGATCTCCTAAGTTAAATTTCACTCTACCTAAGGTAGAAAATCTATTTTGTATTTTTTACGTTATCTCTATAGACTCACCATGTCGGAAATCTAAATTATTTTTAAATACTTTCTAAGATTCAGCTCCTCTAGCGAAAGTCTGGGACAATTTATTGCTAGTTGTGTCTAGTATGTTTTACCTGAGACCCTTTTGAGTCTGACATTCGTCTAGTATTATCAAGAAAGGGGCCAATTCTGTATGATGTGCTACTAGACAATTTTATTTAAAAATTGTCTTGATTTCCGGTAGGAAATCTTAGTTTATTAGTAAATCTTTGTTTTGAGGGTTTTATTATATTAATATAAGCTCCCGTGTCAACTAAAAATGAAGCTTTTGATTTACTGAAATTAAGGAGTGAAAACTATGGCTGGGGATTCTAGATTGAATTTTGTAGAGGAATTTGGTCGTCTTTCATCATGATTTGTATACATCTATGATGCTCCCATTTCCGCGTGCTGGTCACTGTGTCTGTTCGGTGAGCGGAGTATTAGTTTAAATGTTCGATATTTGTTGGAATAGGAGATTGAGTGTGACTAGGACTAGGACTACGATTCCGTGAATCTAAATAACTGGGTTGACAATACATTGATTCATAATAAGAGTTTGTAGGATATTGAGAGTTTAACTGCTGTCCTGCTTTGTACTTGAGCGCAACTTTTAAAGGCCTTTTCATACCGTTGCTTGCCAGCAGTGACATGCAGTCTGCCTGTAGAAAGACTATAAAAGTGAAAGATACGGATCATTCGCTTGTCGGCAGTGGCAGGCAGCCTGCCTGCAAAACGTCCACAATAGTGAAAGAGATAGAGAACGATCAGAATAGTTTGTCTTTTTCACTCTAATGGACTTGCTGATTTTAGAAGGATGACTCTAGAAGAATTACTCGATCAAAGAATTCATTTACATTTTCTTCTCAATTCATCCGAATGGTCGAGATTTCATGCAAATACTATACAAAGTTTTACAAGGAGCAAAACGCTTAATTATCTAAGAAAGATATCATTCTAGTGTTTCTGGAGTAAAACGGGGAAATTCAATTTTTAGGATGGGTCCTGGTTTCAACGTCCTTCAGCTAAGTCTCTGAGAATACAGTTATGTCATAATCAGACACATCAAGTGATGAATTTAATAATTGAAATTTCGTGTTTGGACCCCATACATTTGGATAACGTAGTACAATATCATTAGGCAGATCTAAAATAGCAGTATATGAACAATCAATGAACGACACACCTTATCATTAGAACTATGTGACTTCTGTTACTGACCTGAGGTATCGCCTGTTATCTCCGCTTCACTATTTTCAAGGCTCCTCTCATATCTTTGATGATTAAGGCCATCTCTCCTATTTTCTAGCGTTCCTGTAATTCCATCCGTACTATCAGCTGACGGGATCTTCGTAGGGATGTCAAGTCTTTGGCCAGAGAGAATTTCATAGTCGTCTCGTGTGCGTACTCGATTTTATTCCACTTTCATTACTCACGCAGAGTGTCCGATATAGTCTTTTCTATGCCAAAGATTATTTGGATTGGCCGAGAAGGAGTAGGACTCTGTTGGCGTTTACCAAATCTTAAGAATGTGATGGAGTTTGGGTCATGTGAATGAGATATAAGTTTAAGAAAGGTGTTAATTTCTTCCGCCTCTTTCTTATGGAGTTCAGCCTTATTTCGCATACCCTCACAATTCTACTCCGGATAGCCAAATAAAATAAGATTTTTCTTCTTATGAAACCTCTCAGTGACTACTACAACGCATGAAGATGTGACAGAGTTTTCAGTAACTATCGAGACACTAGTTTTGTGACCACATTCCTTACCCTGAAGTGTGTTGTGTTGCAAGGCAGTATTAGAAAGTTTTGTCCTATGGCGATGTTCATATAGTTCATATTTAAACGCAAATAAGTAGTAGAGAAAAAAGCTTCGGCACAAACATTCATTCCATTTCAATCCTAATACTATCGGAAAATAATTTCGATCAAATAATGACTTTAATATCAGATATTACTGAACTTTTTCCAAATCTTGATAGCCCAAACCAAAATTTTGTCACTCTTGATGTTTTTATCGCTGGTATATGTTATACAGAATTATTGTATTATAGGTGCATAATATTCGTCTTGCTAACGATTTTGTATTCTCTTATTTTGCAGTTCACTGTGGAAGTATAAGACAAACGGCCTCGATATTATCAATGTCACAAGACTGTTTAAGAACAGGAGATAAAGCTTTGGTTCATTTTAGATTTATAAAAAATCCAGAATATATAAAAACAGGACAACGTATGGTTTTTAGAGAAGGTCGTACGAAAGCAGTCGGAAATATACTACGCCTCATATCACATACTGGATCTATATCTGTACAGAATTGCAGAACCATCAAGTCTAACAAGGTATAATACACTGGAGGATGATGTCAAACTGATGCTTTGATTGGCGCTACAAATATATCAACAACGAACAATCTTTTCAAGATATGAATGTCTGTACTTTTAAGGAGTTTTGAGTAGTTGCATACAACACGGAGCAGATAAAAATAAATAGAAAACTTCTCTAAAATCCTGGAAATTGCTTATTGAGTAGGAAACGTGACCTTATAGGTCTCAATAGGTTACTGATGTCAGTGTGCCCACTAAAAAAATTAAATGAGCTTTGAGTCTTTTTTAAGTACATACCTTCTGTTTTGACGATTTCGAATTCTTTTAAGGGTGTTGGTCATATCCGACTCAATATATATTTTTTCTTCAAGTATTTGAGAACGAAAGAAAGAAAACTCATGAAACATCCGGGGTCTTGCGAGATCCTCGAACCAATAAAATTTAGAAAAATGAAGCCTTTTGCTGCGGAAATCATTATTTTTGGGGAAATAATAATTTTCGGAAAGGAAGAAATCTGCGGAGAGCAGACGACAGCATTCTAATGGCGAGAATCGTTCGCAAATTAATTTTTTTAGTCACAATTCTGACGTCCCGAAATGGAGAAAATAGGGTAAAAAATTGACATGTCCTTTGTGACTCGCGGTCGATAAGGCAGGGCGCCCTGATGCCGTGCGTGGCTATGTGTCGTTCGGAGCACGAAGGCTGACGAGGTGAAAGCTAGTCTGCGTACCTTGTTTGCTAATCACAATGACAGTCTCATGGTCTTCACACACACAGGATATGTCAACTTTCTACCCTTTTTCCTTCATTTTGGGATGTATTTCGCAATCTTTATGTTCACCATCATCAAGTCGTGGGTATTCGAATACGTGATGACTTCTGAAGATGCTTCTAAGATGTCAGAATTGTGAGTAGAAAATAAATTTGGGAACGGTTCTGTCCGTTCAAATGTTTTCGTCTGCTCTCCGCAGATTTCTCCTTTTCCGAAAAATATTACTTTACGCAAAAATAATTATTTGCTCAGAAAAAGGCTGCATTTTTCTAAATGTTATTGATTCGAGGATCTAGCAAAACCACAGATATTTCACAAGCTTCCTTTCTTTCATTCTCAAATACTTTAGAAAAATATATATTGATTCAGTGCCGTGACAATCAAGAACAAATTCAAAGTCGCATTTAAGTAACACCCTTAAGGCGTTTGGAATGGTGCCCAGTGGGCTGGATTACATAAAAATTCGGACAAACTAAAAAAATCAATTTGATCATTTACCATTTTCATGTATTGTATTACAAACAATAGATGCTTCTACTCTGCCGATTTCAAAACGATTTAATGGTCCATAATGTTATAGGTATGTAGATTACTTTCATATGATTTTTTTCTAACTTTCTACACTGTCTGTTCGGAAGAGTGTTGAATTTTTACATTCATAACAAGCGTTTAAATTGAATAACCTAAAAAGGTATAAATACATGAAAATAGTTCTGATTGCATGAGACGCCAGACTTTTTTACATTGTGAAGTATTTAAAATGTTATTAAGGTACGAAATCGATAAAAATTTGCTGCAGAATGCTGAAGACCTGGCTCTGAGAACCGAAAGTCGCATGTCATTTCACGATTGACTTGCTTTTTCACGGTCTTAGTCCCGAGCAGAAATTACAGTAGTAAGATGAGGCTTTCGGTCCACCATTTTGGTTTTTTAAATCCTTATTAGATATTTTAAATAAGTCGCTTTCAAACCATTTTAGCGATTTCCACAAAAATTGGATGCATTTTGGTAACGCAAATAGTCACTTCCGGTCCACCATTTTTTCCAATTTTGTCATTTAGATTCGACAAACGGAGATTAATGTTTAAAAAAGCACTTCGAAAATCTTCTGCACCCCTTAAGGGATTTCACGGTGATATAGCACGTCCGGTGAATCTCTGGTTTTTCGAAAAAAATAAGATAGCTGCTAAAAGTGAGAGTGAAAAAGTGTTGGAATGACTTTTATTTTGTGCAATGCTATTTTTGCAAACTGTTATTATTGCAATAGATAACTTTTTGGCCCGGATTCGTGTTCAGTTCACAAAAATACATAAAAAATTCGGAGTATTCGTTCACATATATTATTATACATATGCCACGTACAAATATGTGACTATATATATATATATATATATATATCGTGACCATATATATGAGGATTTAACTGATTTTTTACATCCGCTTGAGTGATGGTATTTATTATTGATTTCATGATTATAACTATTTTATTGATTTTTTCTACTATTTTCGCGAGTGTATCCTTTTTCGTTCTGTTTTGCTTATTTTCCTAAGTATGATGTACAGATTTTATGATATTATGATTCAGTACATCTTCTCTTTCTTCTAATGCTTTTGCGATAGCGCGTTCATATCTTTCGCGTGGTTTTCTTTCTGCACGAATCCTTTTAAACGTTGAATTTGATTTTAGAAGGTTATAAAAAGTGTATATTTTTACTGTTTTCTAACAGTCGAATTAACGGCTAAAATTGTTTAATTATAGGTGAAAATTTTGGATAAAAATGATTTCTTTTGAGATTAAATTGCTCATTTCAACTGTTATTTCTAGACATTGACAACTACCTGATAACACAGTTATGCCCACTTAAGCTCGTGGCATGGTTACAATTTGAACGGTCAATATTTACGACTGCTTCATTTAAAATTTAATTTTCTTTGAATTTGATTTTTAAAAGATTCACTGATTTTAAATTAAATTTTCACCTTATTTTTCCGTAAAATTAAAATTTTCGCTAGTTCCGAAGTTGATTCATTGAATTCATTCTTGAATTTGCATTTGGTTTTATTCAAGAGGAAGAAAAGGTTTTACGCATCAGAATTATCTTACAATTTATTTTGATCAATATTTACTGAATTGAATTCACTTGCCCTTACTTCGCGTCACAACGCCCGATGCACCAAAATAATTGTTTGTGTGTTACGTCCTAGGATGGTGTTCAGGAGTAACGCACAAGGGTGGTGAAGTATTTTCTGATTTATCTACAGAACGTAAGGTTCTGGGCTAAGGGAACAGGTTTCAGGGTCAAATGAATTCGTGAGGGATTACAAGAGAGATTAGTAATAGACGTTCATTGAAAGATCAATACGAGGGGGGACCCAAAAGTAACGGGAATGGGGCTGTGGGGGGAGGGGCGGAGTGAGAGATCGGGTTCTCCAATGGGGGATCTAAGCAATGACTATCCCTGAGTCAGTTTGCGAAGTCTAGTCGCTGTGAGTGCATCTGTTCGTCCGTGGGATTTTTTTCAGTAAAACAACTTTTTCCGTTTCAGCGAAAAAGTGATTTTTATTGACGAGGAGAGAGAGCTGTCTCCATGGGCTTAATTGCTGCTGTGTTTCGGGGTCTTACCCATAGCACCAGGATTCATCACCAGTTATTACCTGAGAAAAAAAATCTGGGTCCTCTTTCAACTGATTTTGCAGCTCAAGAAAGGCCTTAAGTCGACGGTCCCTTTGGTCTTTAGTAAGAAGGCGAGGGACAAGTTTGGCTTCAACCCTTCTCATGTGCAAATCTTCGGATAAAATCCTCTGGATTGAACTCCATTACCGTCCCCGTCCCCAGACCGTCCCTGAACAAGGGTATTGATTTTTTGATCGTTGTCGTCCGTTATTGAAGTTGAGCGGTGCCCAGAACGAGGTTGGTCTTCAGTCGACATCTCTCCATTCTTGAAACGCGAAAACCAGTCGTACACACGCGTTTTAATCAGGGCATCATCCCCATAAGCTGTTTAAAGCATCACAAGAGTTTCCGCGGGCTTTTACCCCAACAAAAAACAAAATTTCACAGCCGCGCGTTGCTCACTGCACTCAGCGATCTCACATTTTCGCTGAAACGACACACTGACTTAGGGATAATCATTGCTTAGAATCCCCCATTGGAGAACTCGATCTCTCACTCCTCCCCTCCCCCAGCCCCATTCCCGTTACTTTTGGGTCCCCCCTAGTATAGTAGTAGGGAATGACTTACAAGAATTTGAGGAAAAACGGCTCTGGGGGAAGGAATGGTAGTAAAAGTCATAAGGAAAATGGATGGGTGATTAAAATTTGGTGAAAGAGATTACGTTGAGATGGGAGAGAGAGAGATAGGTTGTAGTTTCGTTGATTTCCTTCTTATGGGCTGACGAGTAATCCAGTAAATCCTTAGTGTAATAGTAATCCAATGACTCACAGAGGAGACTTCAAAGGTTGCGTTAGAATGTGATTTAGAATCAGAACAAGGAATTAGACTTTCTGGAACTTGAATTCTGGAGATACATGTGATTAGCAGTTGAATAGAATTTAGGAGTTAGTGTTTCTCTTCAGGAATGAGTTGAAAGGGGTAAACTCCCGAGCTATTAGTTTGACAAAAACTGGAACTTGAACTGGGACTTAGATGCGCAGATTTTTGGAACAACTCCAGACTTGGAAGTTGACGGAGCTTCAGCAAGAAGGTCCAGAGTTTGGATTTAGATTCTCGACGAACGAACAGGAACTAGCAGGAACTCGAACTGATCCTGAACGGGAACGGGAACTTATACTGAGCACCCGAACTGGTCGAACTTGAACTTGAGACCGGAGACTAGTCCTGACATTGAGGCAGCAGCGCTCCCACCCTGAAGACTGAACTGATAAAGACTGCTGAGCCACGAAGACTGAAGACTGAAAGTTGACGGGCCTTGGCCAGAAAGGTCCGGACATTCGGATTTAGACTCACGACGAGAGATGAAGGGGGTAGTCTGGTAACTGACACTGTTTTAAAGGTGTTTTCGCGATTTATAAAATAAAACTAAATAAAATGCAATCATTAAAATGTTTTTATATGTTATTATTGATACCTAAAACTGTACAAGAAAAAAAATTTCTTTTGTTCACAACATTTTTTTAAGTTTTTTTACGGAGAAAGTGAGCCTCTTAAAAAAAAGGTAAATGGCTGGTCCGGGTGATTGCGCCACTTCAGGGCATCTGAATGAAAGAAATCGAGTTGATTATTGTTCTGTAAGCTTGTCATTGTAGTCTGAACTAGAATTTTTCATTTTGAGTCAAAAATAACAAAATGGCGGTCTTCTAAATAAAATACAACGTTTTTCTCAAATTTTTTCCTCGAAAATCGGACTATAAATCAGAAAATAATGAACAGAAAAAAAGATCCTAGTTCCCGCCATAGCCACTGATGTGTAGGACGACGTGTTAAAATTTCAGCTTGATCGGTTCAATAGAATATTTTTAATTACCTGGGTTGACCGAAAAACGTTGTTTCGAGAAAAACGCGTTTAGCTTTAATAACAGATTTTTTTTAGAAAACTCTTACACTCATCGGCTATGCCTTGTGCATACAAGCAAACCGTCCGTTTCCTTATAGGGATCATTCATCATCTGTCTGCTGGAAAGCTTGAAGGTACATCTACACATAGCGACATTGATGCATCTTTGAAAAACTAGATTTACTATCTCATCTGGAAATTATCGTCTGACAATGAACAAGGTCACCTTCCAGACGGGCGTCTTTCAAGGTGATACCATAAGTCCTTTGTTTTTTTGCATCACACTTCTGCCTCTATCTCTCGCACTATGAAATTCTCCTGGATACCTCTATGGCGACAAAAATCAGCGCAAGCACAAGGTCACTCATGTATTTTATATGGATGACGTAAAGATATATGCCGCTGGTAAAAGCAATTTTCAAACTGCTATAAATATCGTCAAGAACTATACAGGAGAGATTGGGATGGACTTTGGTTTGGACAAGTGTGCCAAAATTAATCTGAAGAATGGAAAGATTACATCTTAATACTGGCGAGACCTATACATATCTGGGCGTGCCTCAAAGCCGCATTCAGGATGTAACATCAGCGAAGGATTCTCTCCGAAGCAGATACAAGCATCTTCTTCGACAGATTTGGTCCCCCAATCTGTCGGCGTTGAACAAAGTATCTGCGGCTAATATGCTTGCCGTCCCGGTTCTACTTTACTCGTTAGGGGTGGTTCAATGGACGAAGAACGAGCTTAAGGCCCTCGATGTCACCACACGTATGATCCTGCATATGCATAAAAGCTTGCATATCAATTCGTCAGTTCCGCGATCATACATTTCACGCCGTCAAGGCGGACGCGGACTTCTGAATCTCCAGCGTCTTCATACCAGAATTGTTCTATTTACAGCTTACATCGTTGCGAATGGCAGAGATCCTCTTCTAAAGATGGTCAGGAACCACGAGATGATTGGCGAAGGAGCGTTCCTTTACAAAGCCGCGGAGCAAGCGGCCGAGACCCTTGGCCTGAATTTTAACATCAGAAGTGAAGAAAGTGCATTACTCCATCTAGATGCTTCACTTCTAAAAGCCGAAGTAAAGGAAGCAGAGGTTGGGTAATTCCACTAACAGCTACACGACAAGAAAATGCACGGAAACTTTCACAGAAATGTGGAAAAACAGTCCTTGTCGAAAGAGCAAACTTTTGCTTTTCTCAAATCATCAGGGCTTAATTCAGGTACAGAGGATTTCATTTTCGCATGCCAGGACGGTGTAATTTCTACCTTAGCATACCGTGACTGTATTTTATGTCAAGAAGTTCTTTATGTCAAAAGCGTGACATGCACACGCTGAGTACCTAGAACACATACTATCGGAGTGTCCGACCCACGCAGGAACGACGTATATCTATACACATAATGCTGCTCTATGAGTGCTTCATCGCCATCTTTGTCGCTCTTAAGGTGTTGGCCGCAACCCTACCCTGCCGAGAAACGAACTATATTCGTGATCGAATTCTCGGCTCCGTCCGAGTACAACATCACTGCAAAGGAGAAAGAAAAGGAGGAGAGGTATCATGACCTCAAAAGAGAGATTCAACGACTGTACCCAAAATATTCGGTATAAGTAATTGTCCTTGTGATAGGTGCTCTTGAAGGTGCAAAACTATCACTGGTTCGTAACCTTAAAGCCATAAGCGCGTGCCGAAAATAAGCCAAGGCACTTGTGAGATGGATGCAGAAAGCTGTCATCCTTGGGTCGCTTCGTGTCCTCAAGGCACGCGAGGGTATCGCCGGCCTTTCGTAGTGATTTTATCGTGCCTTGTGACCGCCCATCTCGCGGTTGAGGTACGTGGCCATAAGTGTGATTTACCGTGGTTCAAGTGGAAGCTGGTGTCTTTTTTTAGATGGCAGTTTCTCTCAGTGGGGCCTTGCGGTGGTTGTTTAATCTTCTTTTTTTAATTATACAGTATCCAAAAAGTAACGATACACCTAAATAATTTTCCAGGTAAAATATTTTTCAAAAAGGTCAAGATCATTCTTTAAGTAACTTCCAACGAGGAATCCAGTGGTGACCTTGAATTTGATCTTGAGTTTGACCTTCAAGGTCATTTCAAGGTCAAGTTTGTTTTTCTAATCGGGAACCCTTATTTTTGAGAACGGCAACCGAAAGAGCGGGAAATTTTGGGTCCAAACATGTTCTCAGGTTCACAAGTCAAGGACGACCTTGAATATCAGCTGAAGGTTATTAGGCTTGAGCCAGGTATGAGGCGGGTCCAATCTGTACTGCTGCGGCTCAGGTGTTTATGAAAACCGCCGACGTCATTATTGCAGTAACATTGAACGAGGAATCCAGTAGTGACCTGAAATTTGACCTTGAGCTTGAACTTCAAGGTGATGTTCAAGTTCGAACATGACCTATAACCTGAGTACAAGTTTGGACGATAAATTTTACTCTTTCGCTTGCCGTTGTCAAAAATAGGGGTTCCCAATTGAGAAAACAAAGTTGACCTTGAAATGACCTTGAAGGTTAAGGTCAAGGTCAAATTCGAGGTCACCATTGTATTCCTCGTTAAAAGTTACTCCAAGAATGATCTGGACATTTTTCGTAAACACCTGAGCAGCAGCAGTACAGATTGGACCCGCCAATACCTGAGTCAAGCCTAATAACCTTCAGCTAGAGTTCAAGGTCACCCTTGACCCATGACCTAAGCACATTTTTGAACGAAAAATTTCCCGCTCGTTCGATTGCCGTTGTAAAAATAGGGGTTCCCATTTAAAATAACAAAGTTGACCTTGAAATGACCATAAGGGTCATACTCAAGGTCAAATCAAGGTCACCGCTAGATTCCTCGTTGAAAGTTACTTCAAGAATGACCTTGACCTTTTTGAAAAATATTTTTCATCACGCATGCACTGAATATGCCATATTTAACATCTGTTTTCCGTGCGAATTGTGGCATATTGCGCATGCCGTGCGAATAGCGTGCGTTCTACAATGATAGCACGCTCTACCGTGTTTTAGTAAGAAAAAACACACGCTTCGCCGTGTTTTCACGAAACAAACGCAACTAACCTTCTACTAACTTCAACGTTATCATCTTCAAAATGTCAACAACAGTTTGTTTTGTGTCGTGGATGCAAGAAGTGAGTATAAAAAAATGACAAATAATATTGATATGATTAATATGAATATTCATATTGATTATATGTAATCATAATCAAAGAAAAACGTATCAGATTTAAATATCATACTTAAATATTCCCACAGCAGGTTTCAGGTTAGGTGCGTTTGTTTCGTGAAAACACGGCCAATTCTCCATCGGCACCTGAAATTATCTTTTTGATTGGGGTGTTTTACCTCTCGAGGGGCTCCGCCCCCCGAACCCTCCCACCCCCCTCCGCCCCCACCGACGATATTCCGCACTCGCTTCGCTCATGCGCGCGTGGAAATTGCGTGCGCAATATGCAACTATACCCCACTCGTTACACAATGTACTATTACCTATGTAACATCGGAAACGGCTATAAATTTTATTGATTGAGGAAAAGATAGATAGAGGGAGAGGGAAGAGGACCAGGGAAAAACGCTTCCACTCAACCCTCTTTTCATCGCTACGGAAATGAACAGAACGAAGCATGGAACTCATATGCATGGTGGTATCTGCAAGATATTGATTAGGGCGATGAGGCAAATCACTGGACACACACATACAACAATCATCGGCTTAAGGAGAAGTAGCAACCCTCGGATCAAGAAACTCTGTGGTCTTAAACTTTTATGAGCTTTGGGGTCAATAAACTCTTGGGGCAATAAACTCATTACACGCGGAAAAGGGAGAGGATAACTGCACCCACTATAGTATTATCGATCACAGGTGGACCGTTTCCGTGAAGCAGAGACTTCTAGAAGAACACGTGGAAAAGGGTGGAAATAACTGCACCCACTCTAGTATTATCGATTATATGTGAATCTTTTCCGTAGAGCAGAAAATTCTAGAAACCTGTTCCCTTAGCCCAGAACCTTATGCTCTATAGATAAATCAGAAAATACTTTACCACCCTTGTGCGTTACTCCTATATACCATTTCAGGACATAACACACAAATATTTATTTTGGTGCATCGGCCGTCGTGACGTGAAGTAAGGGCAAGTGAATTCAATTCAGTGAACATTTATCAAAATCAACTGTAAAATAATGTTGACGCGTAACACCTTTTTTTCTTCCTGAGTAAAATCAAGTACAAATTCAAAAATAAATTCAATGAATCAACTTCGGAACTAGTGAAAATTTTAAATTTTATGGAAAAATAAGCTGCAGATTTAATTTTAAATCCGTGAAACAAATTATTTTCATCCAAAATATTCATCTATAAATAATCAATTTCAGTCGTTAATTCGACTGTTAGAAAACAGCACGAACGAATAGTAAGGAGTAGTATCCCTGTAAGTGGGAAGTGGGACGAGCGACCTCCAAGAATTCGTGAATGCTTGCTACGAATGAAAACTCATATGCTGCCCCGTGCACATGCGCACTGGCGTTTGCCATGCCAACGATGTCAACACGCGTTTGAAGTATCGAACTTGTGTATTGAACGAATATAAACAAACGAACATAACCTACATGTGCATCGAGAAGTCAAAAGGTAACATATTGAGTGGGTGTAACATATGACTGCGAAAACAGCTCTGCGCACGTGCACGGGGCAGCATACGAGTTTTCATTCGTAGCAAACATTAACGAATTTTTGGACGTGACTTGTCCCACCTCTGCTCACCAAACACATAGGGTGATACCACTTCTTACTATTCCTTCGTGGAAAACAGTACAAATATGCACTTTTTATAACATTCTTGAACCAAGTTCAGCGTTTAAAAGGATTCGTGCAGAGAGAAAAACATATGAAAAGTATGAGCGCGCTACTGCAAAAACATTAGAAGAAAGAGAAAATGTACTAAATCTTCTTTAATCATAATGTGTCCCCTAAGGGTTTACATGACTTTCATTTCTTACAACACTTCCTTCTACATGTTTTATAAATTCTTAACCTTACTATTTACAGTTGTTTAGACCTTTTTACAGAAAAACTCATACTTTGCCATTCTTTTGCACCCATGTTTTCATTTTTTCTCATTTGCTCCCTTAGCACCCTCTAACTCCTTCATCCACTCTTCCCTCAAACTATCCTCCCCTAGAATATTTACCACATTCTCTTGCCAGCTTCCTTTATCTCCATTATCTTCTACATCCTTCCCATACATGCTCCCATATAAACTTGCGAAAATAGTAGAAAACATCAATAAAATAATTATAATCATAGAATCAATAATAAATACTATCACTTGAAAGGATGTATGGAGATAATAATAGAATCCTCGCGGAATCAGTATCACCAGAAATAATTTAAAATGTCTAATAATTCAAATAGAAAATACGGTACTGGAACCCGAAAATGACATTTTCAAGAACATGATAATCTCCGTAAATAACTTGACTAAAAACTTATTATAAATTTGCAAATAGAAAAGACTGTTTAACAAATGTGTAAAATTGAACAAAACTGTTGAATTTTCAACCAGAAAATATGAATTCAACCAAAATTATTTTAAACTGAATAGTTGAATTTTCAACCCAAAAAATTTGCCACTTAAAATAAAATAGCAGAATAGAACTTTTTTAAAAGGCATTCACCTTGAACCAAAAATATTATTGGATATTCTTAGAGGGTTCTATTAATTCAGTATGCATTAAAGTGAATGAATAAAAAAAGGACAATAATGAAAATTCTGTGCAGCTTGCGATAAATAAATAGGAACTATGATAATTTATAGACTAAAGAATGATAGTTTAAATAAACATCAAAGTTAATTTTCGATTCTTTTGAAATGTTTGATTAGAAAGCTAGATAATTTACTATGTGAAATAGAGTTTATTATTTTTTTCAAAAATCCAGTTAAAAAATTTGTTTTTCAAAAATCCAAACAGTTTTGGAAATTTCGTTTCAAAAAATATTTCTTCCAAACTGCATCTTATTATAATTATTATTCTTTGAATACATCTGAATATCAGTGAAAAAAATATCATTAAAATTTTTAACAATTAGTATAGAATTATTTCTCCAACATCTGCGAAAACGGATACTAGAATTTTCATCACAATCACTAACAACAGTTGAAATTCTTGAGATGATTTGACATGGTAATAAATAAAAAAGAAAATGAAAGGCTATATTGATGTATCACACTCATATTCAGTAGAGTAAGAAGCTTTAGAGATCTCGAGAACCAATGCTCCTTCATTCATGAAAATAATTTTACCTGGGTTCAGTTATAAGTTATATTATACCTGGCCCCGGACAGCTGCTGCAGTGTCGCCGGAGCATAGTTCAACTACATCCTTCTCGCTTGTTAAGAAGCGCAAATACAAAAGAGTATGGCATGAAAATAGGCGTTTATTTTCCATAACCATGCGTCATCTCTCTCTTGTGTTTGCATTCTTCATGAGTGACAAGGACGGAATTTATCACGTTCCGCCACTTTGGCTATGCATTTCTAAATTTCTACCTAAGTGCTGAACGTTCATCAGGTATACACAGCAAGTTTATTGGTTCGTAAATGAGTGTGAGTGCAACAACAATATGAAACCATATAATAGTGTCTTTGCTGCACTCATTGCCATGACTGCTTCACAAACTTCTTATTTCATACATTGGAGAATGAGGATTTTTGATCTATTCTTCAGAATTAGCAACTACACTACTAATTATTTTTTCTTTCTGATTAGCAAGAAAAAAAACTGTTTGCAATACGAAATAAGTATTTACAATATTTAAGAATTCACGAAAATGACTTGCCCACTCATATTCTTATTCATGGCATGAATTTGCAAAAATTTATAAATTATGATTTATTTAAACATTAACGGTTCAAAACATTTAATTAAAAAAATGAATTTCTAAATACTGAAATTATTTAATTATTTATATTGTTTCACTTTTTTCACAGTTGCATTCTCCATAAAAATTATAGACAATATTTTTCGCATTATAAATAATGTAAGTAATGAATTTTACAAAATTATATAGCAAGAAGAAAAATCGTTTCTTAATAATAAAATAGTGTACAAGTACAGTTTTTCAAATTAAAAAAAAATAATATTGTGATAAAAGTCATTAAATTAACTTTGGATAAAATTTAATAAAATCAGGTTTTCAGTTCTGAAAGGAATAATTCTAAAAAACATTTATTTAACTAGTAGAATATATGTATGATAAAAATCTTAGAATAACAAATAGTTACTTTAAATTTTCTTATAGCAAATCAATTCAACAATTTTTTGCAATTTATTGAGCAGTAGTAAGTAATTTATAAAGATGGCGCCACAGAGTAGCGAAGCCTTCTTCATTTTAAGCAGTCTTTATTAAAATTTTCACTTTTCTGGCAGTACAAACTTATAAGAAGGAGCAGTGTTTCACTCTACTCAACTTAAGTCCTGAGAGTATTGTCACATTTAAAGAGCAAGATGATATCTATCCGACATACCTGAACCGACTCAGTCAGAGAAGGTTTGGATTCTACGGTAGTTTAGCATCCGCCCCCTTTACTATACTAGTCGGAGTAAAATTTTGTGTTAGGGAAATACTTTAGGACCCATTCACTTTTATAGTTGAAAGGTACGAAACTATTCGGTACGAATGGGGTTTCTCTCCGTACCTACGTGGGCCAATCAGGTCCTGTAAGTGAGATGAGTAGGTATAAGACCACATTTTTAACTCATTTCAGTTTTGGACCGAGTCCCTGATGTATATATATATATATATATATATATATATATATATATATACGTCTGCGAAACCGTGCTGAGGAACTCCGGAAAAGGGCTTATATAAGCGGTGCCCCTACTCAACCGCAGCCAGAACAAGCCGCCAACAGAGAAAGAGAGGCTACACTGAGACCAACCACAAGCAGGCATCCAATAGAGGTAGAGCGATGCTTCAGGGCCCGACGAAAAATTGACATTCAGGTACCCTCAATACCAAATATGGGGTAAAATTTCCCAAGTGTCCCCGCCTAAAATTTTGTTGTCGCCTATCTTATTCAAACTCCGCCATATTGTAGTGCTACTCGACCTCTTTGAATTCTGTAACGGGGGCGCACCTAGTATAACGGGTTGTCAAGATACAGGGGTCCGAATTTTCGCCGATTCACCCCGACTGCTAACATTCAATTGTACATAACTCCTGTTACATTTATCCAATTTAACTTTTTTATGCGGGTTTTAGAAAGGTATTTTAACAAGGTTTACAGCAAAAATAACCAATGAACAATAAAAAAATTATTTTACCTTGATTTTTCATTTTAAAAAACATTTTTGTGATTTTCTCCCAATGCGGCATCTTTGATATTTTTTTAGTTAGGCTAGAAAAAAAGCTTGACTTTTTCTCTTGAAAAACACCCCAGAACGAAAATGGGATGGAAAGTATTGGTTGAGTTGTAGAAAGTTATAAGAGCGCGCGTGCCCCGTTCCAACGAGCCACGGCGCTACAAGGCATGCTGTAGTGACTCAATTGTTCTAATAATTGATAAGAATGATTTTTCAGTTGACACGTAACGAATATTTCATTTTATCCTTACTTTAATGTAGCTGGAGAACGATTTACATTCTTTCTTAATTAAAATTTTCAAAAAGTTACATTGTAGGAAAACGATAGTTAATAATAAAATTATAAACGATTTTGGTGGATGGTTCTGCTTATCTGTTACATTTCGAGATGGTTTTTAGTAAGTCGTCTTGCTTGCCACGTTTTGGTGAGTTTTTTTGGTGTTAATCTCTTTGCCTTTAACAATTTTTGACGTGAGTCTCCTTGCCTTTCACATTTCGGGGTGCTTCTCTTATGTGAGTCCCCTTGCGTCTCACGTTTTGGAGTGCTTTTTTTATGTGAGTCCCCTTGCCTCTCACTGTGTTACTTAAAAAGTGATTTTTTATTCAGCTTAACGTTCACTTTGCTCTTCTCTTCGCGATCTCTTTGCGATTTTTCTCTTCGGGAAAATGTCATACTCTGGAGATGACGTATACTTCTTCAAAATTAGAGTCGATTCTGAAGAGGGTACAAAGTAATGGTATTTTTGTGTGCCCGGCACATTCTTCGCAAAGTCGAATCGAGTTTTAAGGTTTTCAGCAGTGGCGGCATGATTTTCTTTAGAAATGAAAAATATTACCGTTTCAGGCAAGTTTTTTTTATCCCATTGATATAGAGCATCAGCAGTCAAAATCAGATTCTGAGACGGCGCCTGGAGACTTGCACGTGCGGCGAGTCTTTCCAAATTGCCCCCAATTCCATCACATGGTCCTTTTCCATGTGCAGTCGCGTGAAAGTGCCATTCCGTCTGAATACCGAAGTCTGCTTCATGATACAGCGGATTTGCAAAATTGTACTTATTCTTAAAATGTTGTGCTGCACCATCGGTAAAGTGAATAATTTTTTTTTGTTCGAAATTTTCTTTTGGGTAATTGGTTATAACTTTCTGAAATTCGTAAACAGATATTGTGTCGTGATTTAGGTTGTCGTATAAAAGAGCTCGTTGGCGCGGGGCACACGCGCTCTTATGACCTTCTACAATTCAACCAATACTTTCCATCTCATTTTCGTTCAGGGGTGTTTTTCAAGAGAAAAAATGAAGCTTTTTTTCTAGCCTAACTAAAAAAATATCAAAAATGCCGCATTGGGAGAAAATCACAAAAATGTTTTTTAAAATGAAAAATCAAGGTGAAATAATTTTTCTATTGTTCATTGGTTATTTTTGCTGTAAACCTTCTTAAAATACCTTTCTAAAACTCGCATAAAAAAGTTAAATTGGATAACTGTAACAGGAGTTATGTACAATTGAACGTTAGCAGTCGGGGTGAATCGGCGAAAATTCGGACCCCTGTATCTTGACAACCCGTCATACTAGGTGCGCCCCCTTTACAGAATTCAAAGAGGTCCACTAGCACTACAATCTGGCGGAGTTTGAATAAGATAGGCGACAACAAAATTTTAGGCGGGGACACTTGGGAAATTTTACCCCATATCTGGCTGAACTGGATGACGAGCTTCGTGGAGATTTTTCCGAAGAATCCGACCTCTGAACTATCAATTGTTGCGCGTGTAATGCAGCGAGAGCTTTGGCAGATGCGCGAACTGCGGATCCGTCATCACACACTCAACAGGTAAAACTACTGACCATCAGGCAGCATATTGTTGACAGAATGCAAGTACTATCTAACGCTAGGAGAAGTCTAGAGCGGAGAGAGAGAGAGGTGAGTCAGAGAAAATCGACAGTTTTTGTCTGACCCATCTCGACTTTTCCAAGACCCTCTCGTTACTGTCCTCCACCCGCCCACACCAGGGGGGGTCAAGGCATTTTAGAGAGAAGTCTACGAAGTCCAGCATCCACTGAAAGAAAACTCAAAGAATATAAATACCTTCAAGGAGCTGTGCAGTGTCCTCATAACACCTGAGGAGGAATGCCCCTTATCACTACTGAGGAGGTGAAAACGTATTAAGAGGCATGAAGAACTATTCCACTCCGGGACCTGATGGTATCAAGACCTTCTGGTGGAACAAGTTTCCTTCAACCCTCCAGTATCTGGCCCGCATTTTCACCTCATATCTAAAGTCGGAAGAGCCTATTCCGGAGTGGTTGGTGGAAGGGCGCACAATGCTCCTGCCGAAGATGGGCAGCTTAGCTGACCCTAGGAATTACAGGCCAATAACTTGTCTGAACACACTGTATAAGATTTTCACAGCTATCATAAATCATAGGATAGTTCGGACAATTGGACCTGTGTGGCGAGAGATGTACGAACAACGCAGCTCAGAGAAAGACGTAGCAGGATTCAGGAAAAACCTGCTCATATATAGATGTGTCTGCAAAGACGCAGCATCCTATCAGCGTTACCTTTCGGTGGCCTGGATTGCCTACCGGAATGCCTTCGATTCTACCTCCAATAGACTTATCATCTGTCTGTTGGAAAGCTTAAAGTTTCATCCACACATCGTGAGGTGCATAGAGAGATCATAGAGAAAACATCGTGTGATCACTAACAGTGTCACCTTTCAGAGTAGTGTGTTTCAAGGCGACACCATGAGCCCTCTACTCTTTTGCCTCACATTATTGCCACTATCTCTCGCACTTCGCCATTTTGAAGTGTACCTCTGCTACAAACCTGGAAATCGAAAGCATAAGGTCACTCATGTATTTTACATGGATGATCTTCAAATCTATGCCAAAAATAAAGAGAAACTACATCTAGCTCTAGACATTGTCAAAGAGTACACACAAGAATGAAGGATTCTCTCCGATGCAGATACAAGCGTCTCATCCGACGGATATGGTCTTCCGAACTGTCGGCGAGGAACAAAGTATCTGCAACGAGCATGCTTGCCGTCCCATTAGTACTCTATTCATTTTGAGTTATGCACATGAACAAAAGCAAGCATCTTAAGTATTTTGTTCCGCGACTTTACATCTCACGCCGTCAAGATAGTCGCGGAATACGTAATCTTGTAATGTGGAGGATCAGTCAATGTCATATGAGATAACGTTTGCTTTCCTCAAATCACCCGGATTGAAGTCGGGCACGGAGGGTCTCATTTTGGCATGTCAAGACGGTGTCATTTACACTCTAGCATACCGTTACCATATTTTGAGCCAAGACATTCCCGATGATAGCTGCAGAGTGTGTCATGCACACCCCGAACCTCTAGGACACATACTATCTAGTTGTCCAACTCATGCGGGAACGACCTACATCCAAAGGTACAACGGGGCACTAAGAGTACTTTATTACCAGCTCTGTCACTCTTACGGCATTACTCCAAATACCGCTCCGATAAACGCTCCTAGGGAAGTAGAATCAATTGTCGAAAATGAGAAGTGCCGCATATACAGGAGCTCCATATTCACGACAATTAGTTCTGTTGCAAACTCGAGGCCTGGCATAGTTCTTCTGGACTTCGAGAAACGAACCATGTTCGTTATCGAATTTTCGGCACCAGCTGACAAAAACGTCATAGCCAAGGAGAAAAAAAAAAGAAAGAGAGGTAAATAGACCTAATAAGGGAGTTGCGATGGTTATACCCAGAATGTTCTGTTAGACTTATCGTGTTGATAATCGGCGCTCTTGGAGGTGCCAAGGTTTCACTGGTTAATAGCCTGACAAGCATCTCTGCGTGTCAACCAAATCCTGGGACACATGCAGGGAAAATGTAGAAGGCGGTCGTCCTTGGATTACAGCTTAAATTTTACCGCGATTTCGCTGGGATCGGGTGCAATATTTCAGATCAGCACCCGCTACCGGTGAAGTTCTGCGGTTGTTCTTTTGACAAACTTGTAGCTATATATAAATAAAAAAAAAAAATTGATTAGCATTTCGAACTCGAAAGTTCATTGCCTCACTACCCGATTCGGGTAGTGTTTCTAGGTGGATAAATACTACCAGTGTGGGTCCACCACACCCACGACGGGTCAACAACACGCAGTATTCCCCGAACGGTCTCCCATCCAAGTACTAACCGCGCCCAACACTGCTTAACTTCAGTGATCTAACGGGAACTGGTGTTTTCAGCGTGGTATCGCCGTTGACTATATATAGGAATAAATAAATTAAATCTAATCAATATTACTATTTTATTACCATACATAATATAAACATAGATTAAGGTATTCATACATTAGGCTAAATTATAATTAATAACACCGGCACACAAAAAAAAACACTTTTCTGTTCTACAGATGCGACACATATATTCCCATGTATTTTGACCCGCTGAGCACGAATCCGTGGTCCGTTTGACCCCAGCACATCTGGGTCAAGGGCACTTGAAGGTCAAATGGACAGAAAAGCATTTTGTGTGAAGATAACTACTATAATTTATGTTTTTTGGGTCGCTGAATCCGAATCCGGGGTCCATTTGAACTCAGCGAGTCGAAGTCAAGCTCATTTCAAGGTCAATTTCGTTCATTTCTCTAAAAACAAATTTCTGACTGCAGATTATGAAAGAACAGAAGATTTTACGTCCAGACATGTATGTTTTTATATTTTTATGACGACCTCTAAGGTCATGTTAAGGTCATTTCATTTAAATATATAGATGATTTATATGGGTAAATGGTAAATGGGCTACATTGGACAAGACTACCATACTAATATGTTGTGGGGGTCGCTAAGTCTTAATCCGAGGCCCATTTGACCCCAGGGCGCCAAAGTCAAGGTCAGATCAAGGTCATATCAAAGTTATATCTGAAGAAAAATGTGTCACTGTTCCAAAATTTGACTTTTACATGTTTTAAGGGTAGCTGAATTCGAATCTGAATCTCCTTTAACCCAACGAATCAGGACTAAACGAGAGTTACGGTATGGCATTTTGGAATAGCGTTTATTCTTTATTTCGCCTATAACGTTCTCTTTTATTGTCAAAGGATCTATGCAGTCTGATGGAAACGCTCCCCTTGCTCTTCGCTGTAATCGCCTAAGTTCTCAGGGAAATAGCTAATATGAGAGTCCATGAAATGAAGTTTGAGATTCATCAAACATCCCAAGCGTCGATAGTTCCTCACCATATTTGCTACGATTGCTTTGTAGCCATTACTTCTGTAATTTCCTAAGAAGTTTTGAGCAACATCTCGAAAACTGAGCCAAGCAGCTTTTTCTAAGCCTGACATTGTCTTGATGAAATTTTCGTCGTAAAACATTTTACGGATCTGAGGTCCATCAAATACTCCTTCTTTCAATTTAGCATCACTTAATCGAGGAAATTCATTTGTCAAGCACTGAAAACATGTTCCTTCTTTATTCAAAACTTTGACGAATTGTTTCATAAGTCCAAGTTTAATGTGCAGAGGCGGCAGCAATACTTTTGATGGATCAATTAAAGGTTGTTGAAGTACATTATGATTTCCAGGTTCAAATTGTTCTCTTATTGGCCAAACCTTCTTCTTGTAATGATTCGTGCGTTCCCTGCTATCCCTCAAACACAAAAAGCAGGGATACTTTGTATATCCTGATTGTTGACCAAGGAGAATGGTTTTGATTTTCAAATCACCACAAACTTGCCACTTATGTTTGTCATATTCAATTTTTCCAATACATATTGGACGTTTTCGTAACTTTCTGTTAATTTTGTTGAATGCGCTATTGGTAGACTTGCGTACTCTTTTCCATTGTTAAGCAGCACTGCCTTAAGACTTTGTTTTGACGAGTCTATAAACAATCTCCATTCTTCTGGAACGTAAACATCCTTTTTTAGTTCATTCATCAAACCGTTGACGTCTCTGCAATATACCAACATACCTTCTTCATCTTTATTGAAGTACTGACGGAACTTCTTTTCTCGGTTCCTGTAGAAAGATGACTTCGTCCCCTGTTCTACCATTCCACGGCTCTTTAACTCAACTGCCATATATTCAGAAGCATCTTTAGGAAGACCCATGCTCCTGATGAAATCGTTTAAACTATCTTGGTTGAATAGTCTTATAGATTCATTCTTTTGCTTTCTCCGAAATTTTGGCACATATTCTTCATTTTCATGGTCTTCGTATGAGCAATCATCAGATCAGTGTTCACAGATCGTGGGAGCTGGCGGCCCTCACCACGACTCCCGTGTGGGAGTGACACAGGTAAACGTCGCGTGTCGGTGTGTCCCCACTCCGTCACTTGATTCCACGCTCCGCGGCAACGAAAATTTGTTGGCTGGGATGATTTCACTGTCTCCTTCGTGCTCTTTCGTTTGATTTCGGTGGCGGCCACAAAGATGTGTTCGGCGTTGAAGCCGAGGATTGCCGAGAATGCACGATTCTTAACTTGTAATTTCCCATTATCGGCGACTGGGCTATTTTCAAGATTTTTCAGCTTTTTCAGATTTGGAGAATTGGAGGATTTGTAGGTTAGAATCGACTTTTGTTTACAAACAAAGTTTGACAACCTCAAAAAAGCTGAAAAAGTTTCAAAAGATGATGATTATGTTTTGCAGGTATTATTATAGAATCTTTTCTAGTATAGGATCTATAGGGAATATAGTATAAGTTACTACAGTTTTTCAAATTTGTAATATAAGGAATATATTATACAAGAAAACTTGAGGTTAGATTGATATAATGTATATCATTCTCAAGCCTCAAGTGGTTTTCAATGTTCAAATTTTGTATTTCATTTTTTAATTGATTTTAAATATTGTGAATTTAGAATGATAATAAATTATATATATTTAATTCAGTAAAATAATCATCATTTCTTTTAGTGATATTTTCTTAAAGAAGCATGAAAAATACGAAAGTATAATAGTCGATATTCATATTTTAAGCCAGTTTCAAAAGTTTTAAGACTTTTTTTTTAAAAAGATTTTAAACTTTTTTGCATTATAATACTTTCTTAAATTTTCATTGAATTAAATATTCAATATTTATAATATTTTATCAAGGAAAATAGAATGTATATGAAATTATGAAAATCACAGCTTTGTTATTTCTTATAAACACTTCATAAAACCTTTAATGACTTGTATATCTATACTTAATGAATAAATAAATAATGATTTACAGGAGAGAATGCCTTACACTATACATATAGCCTGTTACAGAAATGGGTCTATTGTTTTATTATCGTTATTGTTTAAAATAATTGATAAATTATTATAAAATAATTATGTAAAAATTTATAAATAATTTTGTATTCATAAATAAAAAATTATTATACTCGTGAGAGTGTAAAATGGCAATTTTTCATTATTTGTAATGATATTTTTCATTTTTCATTCTGAAATTTCATTATTTTGTAGCTAATATATAAATCAATAATTATTTTTAATAGAAAATGGGTATTAAAGTATTACACAAAAATCAATATAGGAATAAATAATATCAGTGTCGATCAGACTGGGAAAAACCAGGGCATTTTTTTTAACTAGGAGAAACCGTGATAAACCCGAGAATTTTATTTAGGACTGGGAATTTTTTTATTTCATTGTAAAATCTACTTTTATCTATTTTATCTTCTTTTTGTGCTTGAAAATTATAACTTCGTTTAATGTTTATTATACTTCAGTCTGTGATTGAGAATAAGATTGGCACGGTTTATAAATAAATAAATAATAAATCGAATGTAATTAATTCTTTTAAACATTACAATTTTTATGTACTTTCATAGGAATGATCTGAAATAGATCACAAATGAGGTTTGATTAAACTGTGTACAGGTAAAAATACTTAACTTAAATGTTGTCAATAGGAAAACGAAGAAACAGGGTACATAATTTCTATTTTAAAATTTATGTGGTGGACAGAGGCAGGGTATATTATTCTCAATATTAAATAGGAGAATTACCTGAAATTAATTTTAAAGCTGAAATGTAAAAAAATAATCTTAGTAAATTATTTATCATTTATAAATTTTTTGTAAATTATAATATGAAAATTTAATTTTCACCACGTGAAAAAAATTGCGCTTTCATCTCTACCTCCGTGGTGGTGTAAAAAAGAGGTGCATTCATTATTGGAAAATTATTTTTAAGTTTAAAATATTTTGCATTGGGTATCAAAAAATGATGAATAATAATAAATTGCTGAAATTACTTTCTCACATTTCAACTTTAAAATTAATTTAATATAATTTACTCCCTAAAAATCTAAACCTGGATTGTGGTATATTTCACATCATTTATATGAAAGTACACAAAAATTGTGATATTGATGCGCGAATTCATTACACTCACAAAAGAACTCTTTTTAACAATGAACCTACATTTGTAGGCAATAATGTCAAAAGTAATGAAAAATAATCAATTCATTTTAAGTTTTAAATGCATAACAATAATTTTAATAAATTATTATTTAGAATTTTTTAGCTCAATACAAAAAACTTTAAACCTAAAAATGTTTTCTTCAAAATGAATGCACCTTTTCATAATTGTTAAAGCTTAATAAATTTTTCGTTTTAAAATGAACAATTGATTTAGCTCTAAAATTATGAAGAGGTGCATTCCTTTTTAAGAAACATTTTTAAGTTTACAGTTTTTTGTATTGAACTAAAAAAAAATCTAAATAATAATTTGGAACTAATGAAAATATAAATATTTGAAATATATATTTATATTTTTATTAGTTCTGACACTCATCTTTTCAATATTTTGCAATATTACTTATTCCTTTATTGACTTTTCTATAATGATCTTAATACCCATTTTCTATTAAAAATAATTATTGATTTATATATTAGCTACAAAATAATGAAATTTCAGAATGAAAAATGAAAAATATCATTACAAGTAATAAAAAATTGCCATTTTACACTCTCATGAGTATGATAATTTTTTATTTATGAATGAAAAATTATTTATAAATTTTTATATAATTATTTTATAATAATTTATAAATTATTTTAAACAATAACGATAATAAAACAATAGACCCATTTCTGTAACAGGCTATATGTATAGTGTCAGGCTTTCTCTACTGTAAATCATTATTTATTTATTTATTAAGTATAGATATCCAAGTCATTAAAGGTTTTATGAAGTGTTTATGAGAAATAACAAAGCTGTGATTTTCATAATTTCATATACATTCTATTTTCCTCGATAAAATATTATAAATATTGAATATTTAATTCAATGAAAATTTAAGAAAGTATTATAATGCAAAAAAGTTTAAAATCTTTTTAAAAAAAAGTCTTAAAACTTTTGAAAATGGTTTGAAATATGAATATCGACTATTATACTTTCATATTTTTCATGCTTCTTTAAGAAAATATCACTAAAAGAAATGATGATTATTTTACTGAATTAAAAATATATTTATATATATTATTTATTATCATTCTAAATTCACAATATTTAAAATGAATTAAAAAATGAAATACAAAATTTGAACATTGAAAACCACTTGAGGCTTGAGAATGATATACATTATATCAATCTAACCTCAAGTTTTCTTGTATAATATATTCCTTATATTACAAATTTGAAAACCTGTAGTAACTTATACTATATTCCCTATAGATCCTATACTAGAAAAGATTCTATAATAATACCTGCAAAACATAGTCATCATCTTTTAAAACTTTTTTAGCTTTTTTGAGGTTGTCAAACTTTGTTTGTGAACAAAAGTCGATTCTAACCTACAAATCCTCCAATTCTCCAAATCTGAAGAAGCTGAAAAATCTTGAAAATAGCCCAGTCGCCGATAATGGGAAATTACAAGTTAAGAATCGTGCATTCTCGGCAATCCTCGGCTTCAACGCCGAACACATCTTCGTGGCCGCCACCGAAATCAAACGAAAGAGCACGAAGGAGACAGTGAAATCATCCCAGCCAACAAAGTTTCGTTGCCGCGGAGCGTGGAATCAAGTGACGGAGTGGGGACACACCGACACGCGGCGTTTACGTGTGTCGCTCCCACACGGGAGTCGTGGTGGGGGCCGCCAGCTCCCACGATCTGTGAACGCTGCATCAGATTCTTCTTCACCGTCTAACATAACCTCTCTATCTGCCTCTTTATTTGTCGAAGCTTCATTTATCATTGAGCTCGTATCCATATTTTCGATAGCAGACTCTTGATTAGACTTTGCAGTTATGACAGAAGCGCCTATGGAATAAGATATTCTTGATTTGTTTTTAACGTTGAATCCTTTTACTTTTGTGTTGCAAAAATAACAGTCTTTTTCTGATTGAGGTATTGACCATATTACCGGTAGGGAGTATTTTAACATTTTATTGTTTTTCACTTTATTCCAACGTAAAAGCATAGTGTAACAAGCACTGCAAATGCTATCTGGAGCAAATGTTTCATTTTGAATGGAAATTTCTCTTTTATAACATTGACGATATATGTCTCTACATTGCTCACTCATTGACCTACGGCAAGTGATGACTTCATACTTTCCACAAACCTAGCAAAAAACATTTTTATCGCTATTGCAGTCATGGCTGGTAAAAAACATGATTACTTGTTGTAGCTTTATATTCTTTATCAGTTGAATCGCCAACCAATAAAGGGTGGCGGTAGCTGGATGACGACTATTGCGGACCCGTTTCCTCACCCTGACCAATCGCCAATACTGGGCGTCCAATACCCTGCATCGTACTTTCTCTCGTGCCAGCCATGACGGCACAATGCCTTCACCACAGGGCTTAGCCGAAAAATGAAAAGCAAGAAAAAAATGCGTTTTCCGCCGTCATCACGTGGAGCATAGAAAAAACTTCGGGTAAATGGTGTTGCAGGTAACTTCGTACAGAAACTGTCTTTTGTTCTCATAAAAGTTGTCACCACCGTCTTTAAAATTTTAAGCCACTAGCTTTGCTCGCTCAAGTGAAGTTAGCTGATCGTTGGTGTAACAGGCAAATCGGATAAGGGCGGCTTCATAAAAGCTCACTTGCCGAATCGTTAGAGCTGTCAAAAGTTCATTACAAGCGTTGGTAAAAGCAGAAAAATATCGAGACGCCAGGGAAAGTTTACCCACATGTAGAAGTCAAATTTTGGATCGGTAACACATTTTTATTTCGATCTAACTTTTATATGACCTTGATATGACCTTCACCTTGGCACCGTGGGGTCAAGCGGGCCTCGGATTCAGACTTAGCGACCCCCACAATATATTAGTATGGTAGTCTAGTCCCATGTAGCACATTTACCCTTTACCCATATGAATCATCTATATATTTAAATAAAATGACCTTGACAGGTCGTCACAAAAAAATAATAACATACATATCTGGACGTGAAATCTTCCGTTCTTTCAGGATTTGCGGTCAGAAATTTGTTTTTAGTGGAATGAACGAAATTGACCTTGAAATAACCTTGACTAGCTGAGTCCAAATGGACCCTGGATTCGGATTCAGCGACCCAAAAAACATAAATTATGGTAGTTATCTTCATCCAAATGACTTTTCTGTCCATTTGACCTTCAAGTGCCCTTGACCCAGATGTGCTGGGGTCAAACGGACCACGGATTCGTGCTCAGCGGGTCAGAATACATGGGAATATATGTGTCACATCTGTAGAACAGAAAAGTGGTTTTTTTTGTGTGCCGGTGTAATTCTTGAAAATTTGCAAATCATACAAAAAAGTTATTGGAAAGATATTCTTAGCCAATTCCGTAAGAAAATTTAGCATATTTGTTAAAAAATAGCCACGCTCTACATATTTGTTAAAAAATAAGCAAACTTTGAATTCCTGTATGCAAATTGTTTAAATTATTAATAATTCTTGTAAATTTACAAAGCATCATAGAAAAGAGTCATCGGATAGAGATTCTTCGTTGATTCCGTAAACAAATTGAGCTTATTCGTTTATGGAAACTGTTTAAATTATTAATCGTTCTTGTGAGTTTACATAAGCAACATAGAAAAGAGTCTTCGGAAAGACATACTTAGTCGACTCCGTAAACCAATTGTGCCTATTCCTTGCAAAATAGCCAAGTAAATTGAGCCGATTCGTCAAAAATAATGATATTACAAATAATAATTCTTGTAAATTTACAAAGCAGCATATAGAATAGTCATCGAAAACACATTCCTAGTTGAATCCGTAAACAAATTCTGCCTATTGCTTGAAAAATAGACAAACTCTGAAAATGTTTAGGAAAATTGTTAAAAAAATTAATAAACATTGTATATTTGCAAAGTATCGTAGAGAAGATTTATTAGGAATACATTCTTCTTTGATTCCCTGAACTAATTGATCCTATTCATTGAAAAATGACCAGGTTCTTAATTTGTTTATGAAAATTGTTTAAATAATTAATAATTCTTGAAAATTTGCAAATCATACAAAAAAGTTATTGAACAGATATTCTTAGCCAATTCCGTAAGAAAATTGAGCACATTTGTTAAAAAATAAGCAAACTTTAAATTCCAGTATGAAAATTGTTTAAATTATTATTAATTCTTGTAAATTTACAAAGAAACATAGAAAAGAGTCATCGGAAAGACATTCTTAGATGATTCCGTAAACGAATTGAGCTTATTCGTTTATGGAAACTGTTTAAATAATTAACCATTCTTGTGAATTTACATAAGCAACATAAAAAATAGTCATCAGAAAGACTTTTCTTATCATCATAGAAAAAATTAATCTGAAAGATATCGCATTTCGAATCTACGACTGCAAGCCAAAAATTGAATAGAACTGGGTTGCAATAAAAACTAAGTATTGAAATAAATGAAATCAGATTTTCATTTGCCTAATATTTCAAGGTTGGTTTTTAAATTAAATATTCACAATATTTGTTATCAAAAATCAAAACACAAATTTTCCGAAATGTCAAAAGCTTTAATAAAAAAATATAAACGGTACTCAAAATTTGAAAATTGTCAAACATATTCAAATGTAAATGAAATATGACTAAAACGTTAAATCAAAAATGAATTTTTCAAAATACGAATGAAATATTAGAAATGTAAAAAAGTGAGTCAAAGGAATCGTATATATACCAAAGTGTACATGCATAGAACTCCCAGAAGCTTCTTATGAAAACAAACATCTCCAGTTCAAATAAACACAGCGCGCCCATCGTCTATGAGATCGCCTTATGCTTATCATCGACTCACCACTGGCAGTTATTTGGGCTGTTGCCACAATTTCAGTTTTGAAAAAGTTCTCGCAGATGACGTCTTAAACTATCTTGTGGGCGACCCGGTGCACCTGGATCGTCAACTCAACACTGTTCGTTATTTTGGATGATAACAAAATCTTAATTTTAAAATAGTTCTCGTAGAAAACGTTCTAAACTACCTGGTGCGCCAACCGGTGCAGCGGCTTCGACTAGAGCGCACATAACTGATGTAAATCACACAGATAAGATTGTTCCATCTTCTAGTAGCTCAGGTAAGAGTGAGATTACATCAGTACAGGCGAATCATGTCTCTCTAAACAATTAAATCCCATCTTTACATTTTTTAAATACTTTTCCCAATTTTGCAGGTAATACTCTTTTAGCTACAGCTCTGGTAGACGTTCGAGCTGATAATGGTCGAGTTTATAAATTTAGAGTACTTTTAGATCAGGGATCTGAGTGTTGTTTCGCATCAGAAAGAGCGGTAAAAATCTTGTGTCCAAGATATGATAAGATTAATGCTCTTGTTTATGGAGTTAGTGGTTCAGAAATCGGATCAGCTAGAAAAGTTCACATCTTACCATCCACCTGTAAGATCAGGCGAGGGGATAGAAACACAAATGAAGGAATGTTTGTTGGCTGATCCAGACCCATTCTACACTTCGAATATTGATTTCATTTTAGGTGCAGACAAATTTGAATCCTGTTTATTACCGGGATTAAAACAAGGGATTTTAGGGAGCCTGACCGCGCAAGCAACTATTTTTGGCTGGATTCTTTCCGGTCCAGTTTCGAATCAACTGTCACCTATAGTTCCTTCTTTCTCAGTTCATCATAACGTGACATCTGAGGTACTTCATGAGGATTTAGCTCGTTTTTGGGTTTTGGAAGAACTCCCAATTAAAATACCTTTAAATGAAGAAGAACTCAGCTGTGAACAGCAATTTATTTCAACCCATAAGCCTTCAGATTCCGGGCGTTTTATAGTTTGCCTACCATTTAAAAATGGGCCTCCGATTAATATCGGTAACTCTTTCGAAAGAGCCGGAATTGTGCTCACAAGAACATTACGTCGCTTATCGGGGAAAAAAATCATTAACAGATCTAATTTCTATTATCATGCGGTGTGGAGAGCCACGCTACGTATATCTAGCGGATGTGGAGAAGATGTTTCGACAAAATCTTGTTGACGTCAAAGATCGAGACCATCAGCGAATCTTATGGCAGTCTCCTGATAAGAAAATTGTAGCTTATCAATTGGCCACGGTCACCTACGGTACGGCTTGTGCTCCTTATCTTGCTAACAGGGTAATTAAACAATTAGCGCAAGATGAAGGTCCAAACTTTCCACTCGCACAGGATGTTCTTGAGAATAACGTTTACGTTGACGATGTTTTGTTTGGTGCTGATACCATCGCGAAAGCTGAGCAAATTCGATCACAAATTGTTCAAATTATGGAAAGTGGAGGTTTTCATTTAAGAAAGTGGGCCGCTAATGATAGCGAATTACTTAATGAATGTCCTTCTGGCCAACACGAACGTGCCTTGGATTTTCCACTGGCCGAGCACTTGCAGTTAAAGGTTCTCGGACTATATTGGGATCCGTTGTTTGATGCTTTAAAAATCAAGGTTAATTCTGAGCCTATTCAATTTCCTACTAAGAGAATAGTTCTCTCGGTTATCGCTAAATTATATGATCCTCTCGGTTGGTTAGCTCCTGTGATAGTTGTAGCAAAGTTGTTGATGCAAGAATTATGGCTGCGCAAGCTCGATTGGGATGAAAAGTTACCAGAAGATCTTCTCTTTCCTTGGCTTGAATATCATCATGCTCTTGTCAAATTAGAACATTTAAAGATCCCGCGATGGACAGGACAATTCAAATCAAATTCATTTTGCGAATTACACGGGTTTGCAGATGCGTCAACCAAAGCTTACGCAGCAAATGTATATTTACGCATTCTTGATCAGTCTAATCATGCTCAAGCTACTTTATTGCTATCAAAATCTAAAGTAGCTCCTATTTCTGTAAGAAGCGTTCCTAAATTGGAGTTGTGTGGAGCTGTTCTTCTAACTAAAATTATTAAATATGTTACTTCAACTATGAATCTTGAAAGTATACCTATTTATTGTCATATCGACTCTACTGTAGTATTGTGTTGGCTGAAGAAACATCTTTCCAGTTGAAAAACTTTTGTTGCAAATCGCGTTGCCTTGATACATGAGCTATTGCCTAATTCTAAAAGGCTTCATGTTCCCACTATGGACAATCCTGCTGATTGTGCATCCCGGGGGATCTCTCCGGGAGAACTTCTCAATCATCCCTTGTGGTGGCATGGGCCGCCATGGCTCGCAGGGCCTTCCACTGGTTGGCCAGACAAACGTCCTTTGTTAAATCCTGATGTTGATTTGGAACTAAAGCCACAAAGTTCTCATCAAGTTAGTAGTGTGGAAGAAGCTACGTTTGATTTAGTACATAAATACTCTTCATGGCCAAAACTACTTCGAGTAACGGCCTATTCCCTTCCTTTCGCCAAAATCCTAAAGTATAAAATTTCCAAGAAAAAAGGAGCCAAACCACAATACCCATCTCTGGCATTGCAGAACTCAGAATTTGACCAAGCTTTGAGTATTTGAAGCTTAGGTATGAAAAAGAGGAGGGTGTAGACTCGTTATTGGAAAGGTTAAAGGGGTCGTTAGAGGAGGCCAGGGATGAGATGGGTATAAAAGAAGAAAGAGAAGGGGGACAGAGAGGCTGGTCGGACGAGAAATGCAAGGGGAGTAAAGAGAGAATAAAAGAGTTTGTAAGAAAATTGAGGAGAGGGGACATCGAGAAGGGGGAGTACACTAAGAGAAAAAGAGAACATGAGAGGATGCTGGAAAGGGAAAGGCAAAGGATAAAGGAGAAATAATGAATGAAGAAATAGAAATGGGTGAGTAGACGGATGATTTCAAGGGTCTGTTGAGGGTAGAACAAAATAGGATCAAGGGGGAAAAGAGAAGGATAGTGCAAGGAGAAATGGAGGGAGGGAACGAAATAACAAAAGAAGAAGTAGATAAGGCAATAGATAGACTAAAAAGAAACAAGGCTACAGGAGAGGATGGTATGGAGAACGAAGCGATGAAGTATGGAGGAGAAGGAAAAAGGGATGTGGAAGATCTGCAACAAGGTCTGGAAAGGAGAAGGGTGGCCGAAAGAGTGGATGACAGGGCTGGTGGTACCGTTTGTCAAGAAAGGGGAGGGTAAGAAGGCAGAAGAGTGCAGAGGGATCACTCTCATGCCAGTGGGCTATAAAATATATGCAGAAATTCTAAGAAAAAGGTTAGAAAGTGAGATAGAAGGAAAAGAAAATATTCCGCACAATAAGACGGGATTTAGAAAAGGGATGGGGACTATAGATAACATTTACGTACTGAACTACTTGGTTAGCAGAAATTTAGGCAGAAAGAAATGGAAATTAGTCGCATTGTTCGTAGGTTTTAAAGCAACTTTTAACTCAGTTAACAGGAAAGTTCTATGGCAGACAATAAGAAAGAGGGGAATACAGGAAAGGTTGGCGGAGACGATGAAGAAAATTTGTACTGAAACCAGGATTAGGATGAAGATGGAAAAGAAAAATAGGGAGGTATTATGGACAGGAAGAGGTCTGAGGCAAAGGTGCCCGTTGAGCCAGCTACTTCTTATTATGCTCCTGGCAGACTTAGAGGAGAAGATAAAGGAGAAAGGGAAAGGGGGAACGGTTTTGGGTAAAAGCAAACTATACTCTCTACTAAACGCGGACTTTAATCAATGATATAAACTCAACTGTTCAGTTAGCAATAAGCAAACCTTCTGTATACTTGATTACACAATTAAAAAATGTAAGTATACAGTACAACTTCATATAACCTAGATATTAAATAACAAAAGAACCATACAATGAAATAAATGACACTAGATTCTTCATAGCAACTTATTCGGTTAGAAAAAATGGGAATTTGTTTATAACAGCAGGAGATTACATTTATTCCAAAGCAGAAGCAAAAAGAAATGTAGAGAAAAAAATCTAGACATTTTAAACCGAAAATACGAATTCATATCAGAAAATGAACCAACGACACTAGGAATCAGTATGGACGTGGGTCGCGAAAAATTGTATCAGTAGAAACATAGTTGCGAAAGATGCTATGAAAAATTCCAAGTTGCAAAAAATTGTCACAGTGTTAAAAGGAAATCATGTCGGAAACATACTTAATCTCTAATCTTGTCAATATGAATAATATGTAGCTTTAGGAAATAAAATTGTTATTGTATTCAGCTACTATTTGCTGGAGTAAATAAATTCAATGAATATATATAAAATATTGTACTGTGCCACAACTTCGAGCCTCTCTTCATATGCAACCATCTTAAGGATTACTAATCATGTATACATACAAAAGATGTCCCAACAATTGCTCGTGACGTCAAATATGACTGTGATAAAGTCTCAATACTTCAGTCTACTTTTTCAAGCCGGAAATATATAAGCATAGATAAATTTA
This sequence comes from Andricus quercusramuli, assembly GCA_932178445.1. Classification (NCBI taxonomy): domain Eukaryota; kingdom Metazoa; phylum Arthropoda; class Insecta; order Hymenoptera; family Cynipidae; genus Andricus; species Andricus quercusramuli. The sequence continues at coordinate 7,233 of CAKNXH010057501.1, read as the reverse complement.
ATAACAGGCTATTCAGAATCATACAATCTTTTCTAGTATACACGATACATATATGTTTCTATTTAGATTTATAAGAAGAATAAAATTTACTTTTTTCACCTCTGGGAAAATTGAAATTCATGAATTTAGGTCAGAGAACCTTATAAATATTTCCTTTTATCATAGTTTAAACAATAGTTTAAACTATGAATACCTACGCGGCCCTTTTTCCGGAGTGGCTTCTAAAAAAAAAAAAAAAACGTCATAGAAGTAGGAGCCGATAAACAAGCGTGTGCATGGGAAAGTGGGTATGCCCTCGGCGGCCTTCAATACTTGCGGCCCACCGGGAAATCTCCCGAATTCCCATATGGCCAGTCCGCGCCTGCAAATCTTTCTACAGCTATACCTAAAAAGTTTCCCTATTTTAATAAATGGAACTCACACATTAAGAAATTTGCACGGAATCTTATTAAACGTAATCGATTCGTTTTTTCTTTTTTAAATAAATTTGAACTGTTAGTCTGGAAGATGTCGTATTTATTAGGTTTTCTATTTAGAATAGAAGATATTCCAAGGTCATCCCTGGCGGACCGGCCGAACGCAAACATTACGCTACAGCGTAACGGTAAAGTAATGGTAAAGTAATATGGCATTATAATTGATAAAAGAAACAAAATTAATATGTAAACTGTTGCAATTATGATAAAGCGTTTAACGCAACGTTAAATGGTCATGCCGTCATTACAACAACTTGCTTTCTCATCGTTAAAAAATAAAAAAACAAAGTGGCTGTCATTCAAGTCAGGCCCCTGCAGACTGGCAATCCACTTGAAGCCCTGTTAACGGGTTGCCAATATGCAGGGGCTGGATTGCAATGACAGTCACTATGTTTTTTTATTTTTTAACGCTGCAAAAGCAACTTGTTGCAATTACGGCATGGCCATTTAACGTAAATTTCAACGTTTCATTATAATTGCAACAGTTTGCATATTAATTTTGTTTCTTTTATCAATTAATATGCCATATTACTTTACCATTACTTTACCATTACTTTACCGTTACGCTGTAGCGTAATGTTTGCGTTCGGCCGGACCGCCAGGGGTGAAAACATTTGAATCCTTACTCCAACAGCCGGTTTCACCCCCATGATTCGAGCCGCAGAGGGGGAGATGTTACCCTCAGTGACCGTATCAAACTTGGAAGAGTCTTCAAACGTAAATCAATATACATTGAAAAAGTCTAATCTATAACCACCCCCATTTTTGTCTTTTGTATGAACCGAAATCATAGAAATAATGTAAGTTTGAATAAATAAATAAGATAATTTAATTAATAATTTAAACTTTAATTAATAAATATTAATTCAAATTCTCAAGAAAAAATGTAACCAAATTCTCAAGAAAACATGTATGAAGCTGAAATCATAGAAATCCTATCATAAAAGAGAGGTTGCGATTACATCTCGAAAACTGAAGCTATTCTCTCTTCACCTATTGGTTGGATTTAAATTCGCCGCCTATGCTTAAGAATCGATATTAGAATCGAGAAGTACAGTCCAGAATCATTTTTAGGTTAAGAACAGAGCTGCGTATTATGAAGCCAAGGCATGTGCACTATTCATGTGCACATTGATGTTTGATGATAGCTGGCGATATGGCCGTAAGAACTCATCGCATGGGGGGAGGTGGCTGCAGTCTAAAAGGGGAAAACCACCAGCTGGATGATGGTGGCTAAGAATTTGCTGCGTTGTGCCGGCTATGTACGTTCCCCCCTTACCGATTGAGGGTGACACCACGAGCCACTCACGCTGAGTCTATGAGTTCTTACGTCTATGGTAGATTGCCGAGTGATTTGTATTTGTTTGGTGGCGGTGAATGCTAGGGATACGAGTCGAGTCCGGAGTTTCAATGAGGTTCATTATGCAAAACTAATCGTAGGTGGCAGCACCGAGCCGAGTACTAGACCCTCTGTCAATGAGAGACAAAAAAAATACATTGCTCAGTGTGCGGTTGCTTATAATTAAATATATGAGGGTAAATAATCCTTGAATATGTGTTGAGTGCTTATATACGAAGGTAATTTATACTTTTAGTGAAAATTATACATACAATGGGATATATGGTGAACCATAGTAAACCTAACCTCACTTTGCATGTGACAGTCAGAAAAGGATTTATCAACCTTTTACGAATGTTATGTGATAAATATTGATAAAAAAGTTTGAAAAATATATGTTGTTATCTTTACAAGGTATAAATGGCAGTTTATACTTATTAACAAAATTTCTTTTCGTAAAATTCGTATCTCATCGACAGAGGGTCTAGTACTCGGCTCGGTGCTGCCATCTGAGATTAGTTTTGCATAATGAACCTCATTGTACAATTTTGACTGACTCTTAATCCATTTAAAATTAAAAAATTTACATATTTTAAAATCGAATATTGCAATTGTCAAAAATTTAAAACTTCAGTACATAAAGAAATGAAAACGTCCAATTTAATTAAACTTCAAGTTTTTTAAAAATATTGTTCCAGTCTACAATGCTTTAATTTTTATTTATTACGTGTCCAACTTAGAAACAATCATTCTTTAATTAATAGTAATATTCGTATCTTCATGTAAAACGAGCAATTACAAAATCACAATATCTACAATTTGAACGTTACAATTTTCATTATTTTATTTAAAAACAATTTCCTACTACTGAAAAGTGTTTATTGTGATTCCTAAGAAAATTGATAAATAACACGATTATCAAAACATACTCTCAAAGATTTTTAAAGCAATTTTTTTTATTTCACAATGTTGTAAAAAAATTTTATGAAAAATTTGATTGATTTTATTAAATATGTACAAGTTATGAAAAAATATTTAAAATAATATGAAATTTATAAATATACCAAAAAGTCTAAAACAAAAAGTAGATTTTTGAACATTCTGAAATTTAATTTAAAATATTTTCATGAATTTTACATGATAATAGATTTGATACTTTCACGATGATTCATTATAATAAATTTAAATTTAAAATTTAGAATTTATAATTTTAAAGATTTTTCGGGTTTCAATCGTGTGCGAAACTATGAATGTTGCCGAAGTTTCATGAACATTGCAGTTCACTTCTTCAGGGCTGACCTGAAACTGAAGTTTCAGGTTATGTTGTTCTTATATATGTATTCTCTACGATGCCTGTGATTGGCCAGAGTGCCCCATGGTAGGGACTGCTTGAACTTGATTGGCCAATCAAGTCTTTTTTAAAAAACCCGGGAGGACGGAAAGCCAAATCGGATTGGTCTTATATCCATTGTCCCTATTGATGTTATTAGGGTGTTACGAGATTTCGATTGCTTCTCTATGTTTTCTTGGAAATTTATTGGACGTTTTGGCGATGACGGTTGTTTTGCCAAATAGAATACTATGACCTGTTTCGATATGATGCTCAGCTATTGCTGATTGTGTGAAATGTTTTAGCCTAACTTCACTCTCATGTTCCTTTACACGTTGACTTACCGCTCTACCGGTTTCTCCAATATAGACTTTACCACAAGAACAAGGGATTTGATATACTCCCGGATCACTGAAAGGTTCCTTTTTATCTTTAGGGTTGTTTAGAAGTTGTCCTATTTTTGCAGGTGGTATAAATGTAGTTTGAATGTTGTGTTTGTTGAGAATTCTTCCTATTTGTTCCGTGATACCTTGAATGTAGGGTAGGATGGTGGTTGTTTTTCTCTCTCTTTCTTTAGTAGGTTGTGTTGACTTATTTTCTTGAGTGTATGTTCTTATTGCTTTATTAATTTGTTTGTTTGTGTAATCGTTTTGTATTAGGATTTGTTTAACATTTTGTAATTCCTTTTGTAAGTTATCTTTATCTGTTATGGAGACAGCTCTGTATACAAGGGAATTGATGACCGATTGCTTTTGAGATGGGTGGTGGTGGGAGGAGGCATGCAGGTATCTGTTTGTATGCGTGGGTTTTCTGTAAACTTCATGTCCTAATGTGTTAACGGATCTTTTATAAGCTAGTACGTCCAAGAAAGGTAATTTTCCGTTTTGTTCAATTTCCATAGTGAACTTGATATTAGTGTGTATTTGATTGATAAAATCGAAAAATTTGTTTAGTTCGTCTAGTCCGTGTCTCCAGATGACAAAAGTGTCGTCAACGTAACGGCACCAGAATTCCGGTTTAAGCTTGGATTTGTTAAAGATTTTAGTTTCTAAATTTTCCATAAAAATGTTGGCTATTACAGGTGAAATTGGAGATCCCATTGCTGCTCCTGAGGTTTGTTCGTAGAATTGGTTATTGAAAGAGAAATAGGTATTAGTGAGACAGTGTTCTATTAAAGGTGTGAGATTGGAGGGGAAGTTTGCAAATGATTTAATAATATCGATTGTATCAGAGATTGGTACTTTTGTAAAGAGAGATAGTACGTCGAAACTTACTAGGATGTCTTGGGGTTGAATGTGAATTTGTTGTATTTTTCTGATGAAGTCAAAAGAGTTTTGGATGTGTGTGATAGAGTTTCCTGTCAAAGGCTTAAGTTTTTCGGCGAGAAAGCGTGCTAGGTTGTAAGTTGGAGAGTTTATTGCGCTGACGATCGGTCTGAGTGGGATGTTGTTTTTGTGAATTTTTGGAAGTCCGTAAAGTTTTGGAGAGATAGGATTAGTAGGTTTTAATTTAGATATTGTATCGCTGTCAAGATTTGAGTCTTTTAGGAGGCTTTGTGTTTTTCTGGTTATTGTTTTTGTGGGGTCCTTTTTAAGCTTTTTGTATGTATCGTCAGTAAGAAGGTCTATGATTTTGTTGTTATAGTCTTCTTTATTCATAATTACTGTTGTGTTGCCTTTGTCTGCGGGTAATATTATGATGTCTTTATTCTGATTGAGTTTTCTAATAGCTGTTTTTTCTTGTTTTGTTAAGTTTGAGGAAGGAAGTTGGGCTTCGCGTAAAATGTTGGCTGTCCTACGTCGTATGTCATTTGCTTTTTCGGGTGGAAGGGTGTATATTGTGGATTCCAAATTACTGATGATTTTTCTTTCGGGATTTTGGAGGGAGCAACTGCAAAATTATGTCCTTTAGATAAGGCTGAAATCATTTCGTTGCTGAGATGATGGTTAGAGATGTTTTTTACTGTATTAGTTAATGGTGCGTGCTTTACTGGAAGTAATTTGTCAAATTTTATTTTTTGTTTCTCAGTGCAAAAATCTTTAATCCGTTGGGATTAGTCAAATGATATGCGGTACAATGTGGACCAAATGTCAAATCTGAGAGTGTTTGATAGAAAAAGATGAAGTTTTGATAGTTTTTTGGAGGTGGTATGCAAGTCAAATTTGGTATGTTGTATCCTTTCTTTTAAGAGAAGCAAACTTGTTTTATGTAGAATTGATTTGGATTTAGATGTTCCCATATGGTTTTTTAACTGTAAGAATTTTGAGACGATGTTATTGTCCCTACACCGTTTTAAGAAAGCTAAAGATGTTAGTAGTTTAGATTGAGAAGACCTGAGCTTACTAAAAGTGTTAGTTTTAGTAAGGAAACTCTCCCCGCAGAGTTCTTTAATAATAGATTTGATACTTTCACGATGATTCATCATAAGAAATTTAAATTTAAAATTGAGAATTTAAAATTTTAAAGATTTTTCGGGTTTCAATCGTGTGCGAAACTATGAATGTTGCCGACGTTTCGTGAACATTGCAGTTCACTTCTTCAGGGCTGACCTGAAACTGAAGTTTCAGGTTATGTTGTTCTTATATATGTATTCTCTACGATGCCTGTGATTGGCCAGAGTGCCCCATGGTGGGGACTGCTTGAACACTTTTAGTAAGCTTTTAGTAAGCTCAGGTTTTCTCAAGCTAAACTACTAACATCTTTAGCTTTCTTAAAACGGTGTAGGGACAATAACATCGTCCCAAAATTCTTACAGTTAAAAACCATTTGGGAACATCTAAATCCAAATCAATTCTACATAAAAAAAGATTGCTTCTCTTAAAAGAAAGGATACAACATACCAAATTTGACTTGCATAACACCTCCAAGAAACTATTAAAACTTCATCTTTTTCTATCAAACACTCTCAGATTTGACATTTGGTCCACATTGGACCGCATATCATTCGACCAATCCCAACGGATTGAAGATTTTTGCACTGAGAAACAAAAAATAAAATTTGACAAATTACTTTCAGTAAAGCACGCACCATTAATTAATACAGTAAAAAACATCTCTAACCATCATCTCAGCAACGAAATGATTTCAGCCTTATCTAAAGGACATCATTTTGCAGTCGCTCCCTCCAAAATCCCGAAAGAAAAATCATCAGTAATTTGGAATCCACAATATACACCCTTCCACCCGAAAAAGCAAATGACATACGACGTAGGACAGCCAACATTTTACGCGAAGCCCAACTTCCTTCTTCAAACTTAACAAAACAAGAAAAAACAGCTATTAAAAAACTCAATCAGAATAAAGACATCATAATATTACCCGCAGACAAAGGCAACACTACAGTAATTATGAATAAAGAAGACTATAACAACAAAATCATGGACCTTCCCTGGCGGACCGGCCGAACGCAAACATTACGCTACAGCGTAACGGTAAAGTAATGGTAAAGTAATGGTAAAGTAATCCCTGGCGGACCGAGCGAACGGAGCGGATACGCTACAGCGTATCCTTATAGTATCCACATCGTATCCTCTCCGTATCATGAAAGAAAAACTCATTAAAAAAGGAAGATGAACATTTCACTTATTGAAATTCGGATTCTACGTGAAATTTTGCGTTAAAAGGTCATGGAGTAATCGCAATAGCTTTTCTTGCAACATTAAAAACTTTCAAAAAATATAATACTTATCGATAACGTGGGCTGAAGGCGACTTCAAACGCATCGTCGACGGATAAAGTCTATGAACTGCTACTGAATGACAATGCGTTTGAAGTCGCCTTCAGCGCACGTCATCGATAAGTATTATATTTATTAAAAGTTTTTAATGTTGCAAGAAAAACTATTGCGATTACTCTGTGACCTTTTAACTCAAAATTTCACGTAGAATCCGAATTTCAACAAGTGAAATGTTAATCTTTCTTTTTTAATGAGTTTTTCTTGCATGATACGGAGAGGATACGATGTGGATACTATAAGGATACGCTGTAGCGTATCCGCTCCGTTCGTTCGGTCCGCCAGGGATGGTAAAGTAATATGGCATTATAATTGATAAAAGAAACAAAATTAATATGTAAACTGTTGCAATTAT
>CAKNXH010057499.1:61135-100974 GCA_932178445.1 Andricus quercusramuli | reverse complement strand
TTCTGTTTTTGCATCAACTTTAAATTATGTTAATGAAAAAAGTTTTATTATAAAAATCCGATTTTCAAAATATATAAATTACCATAACTTGCCTACTCTTTGATAAAATGCATTATTATTATAGGTCAATCGATTCGTTTCGAACCAAGGAATCTTTTATATTGGAGCATCAACTCTGAATTATGCTAGTGAAAAAAGTTCTACTATAAAAAACCGATTTTCAGAATATATAAATTACCATAACTTCCCTACTCTTCAATAAAATGTATTAATATTATAGGTCAATCGATTCGTCGCGCACCAAGGAGTCTTTTACATTCTTGCATCAACTTGGAATTATGCTAATGAAAAACGTTTTACTATAAAAAACCGTATTTTCAAATATTATGCATTACCATAGCTTTCTTACTCTTCAACAACATTTATTAATATTATAGGTCAATCGATTCGACTCGAATCAACACACCTTTTCCGTTTTTGCATCAACTTTAAATTATGTTAACGAAAAAAGTTTTATTATAAAAATCCGATTTTCAAAATATATAAATTACCATAACTTCCCTACTCTTTGATAAAATGCATTATTATTATCATAGGTCAATCGATTCGTTTCGAACCAAGGAATCTTTTATGTTCTTGCATCAACTCTGAATTATGCTAGTGAATAAAGTTTTACTATAAAAAACCGATTTTCAAAATATATAAATTACCATAACTTCCCTGCTCTTCAATAAAATTTATTAATATTATAGGTCAATCGATTCGTCCCGCACCAAGGAAGCTTTTACATTCTTGCATCAACTTGGAATTATGCTAATGAAAAAAGTTTTACTATAATAAACCGTATTTTCAAATATTATGCACTACCATAGCTTTCTTACTCTTCAACAACATTTATTAATATTATAGGTCAATCGATTCGACCCGAGTCAACACACCTTTTCTGTTTTTGCATCAACTTTAAATTGCGTTAATGAAAAAAGTTTTACTATAAAAAACCGATTTTCAAAATATATAAATTACCATAACTTCCCTACCCTTCAATAAAATGTATTAATATTATAGGTCAATCGATTCGTCCCGCACCAAGGAATCTTTTACATTGTTGCATCAACTTTAAATTATGTTAATGAAAAAAGTTTTACTATAAAAAACCGATTTTCAAAATATATAAATTACCATAACTTCCCTACTCTTTGATAAAATGCATTATTGTTATGGGTTAATCGATTCTTTTCGAACCAAGGAATCTTTTATATTGTTGCATCAACTCTGAATTATGCTAGTGAAAAAAGTTTCACTATAAAAAACCGATTTTCAAAATATATAAATTACCATAACTTCCCTACTCTTCAATAAAATGTATTAATATTATAGGTCAATCGATTCGTCCCGAACCAAGGAATCTTTTATATTCTTGCATCAACTTTGAATTATGCGAATGAAAAAAGTTTTACTATAAAAAACCGATTTTTAAAATATTATTGAGTGCTAGAAAAAAATGTAATAAATATTTTTAGAAATCCTTTGGTCAGTTTCAAGATATTAGTGAGGAAAATAAGCTCTCCAAATTCCGTCAATTTATCTGCAACCGTTTTCTAGTTATCGTGTTCACAAAAAAGCGTGACATCCACACATCCACACATCCACACACACACACACACATCCGGACATTGGCTCAGAGCATTGTATTAGACATTTTCATATTAGGGAGGGTTTAATTAAATGAATTAAAAAAATTTGAAAAATGTAACATTAGAAAGCTTTCTCTATGAGGAAGCAAAATTACATAAAACTATGTTTTCAGGGCTTTCAACCCTCTTTTGCTCAAAAACGCAACATAATGGTTCAATTTCTAACCCGGGTCCGTGCTCTGCGCGAAAGCATCCTTCGAAAACACCAGTTCGCTTCCTATTTGAAAACCCCATAAATAGCAGTTTAACTATTAGATAAAATTTGTTATATGCTTTATTTTTATATTCTTTATATGCCCCTTTCCATCCTATACGCATATCCTATGGAATTCATAAATACTTGAGAGTAGAAATGAGAGTATTTATGAAAAATAAAGTTTTCCATATACTTGCGTATTGTTTTTGACAATGCACATTTCTTTTTAAATATATTAGCCTGATCTTATCCAAACTCTGATTTCTAATTCAAAGGGTACTCAAAGGTAACTGGTAACATCAATATACAGATAGTTAATGATTAAGTTACCGTCCGTTGGTACACAGTTACTACCTGAGTGAGTGGCGGCACTGTCTCTCCTCTCTTGTCAGAATCGAGCCCTGTTAACTGCAAAATTGGATGTCAGAGTCGCATCAAAATCTCCCTAACATATTTTAAAAATATGTCCTTTATCAAATTCAATTTACTCAGAAAAAAAAGATCTTCTCCTTTCACTCCGCTGGTATTCGAACACCAGATCAACTGATTTCCGGTCAGGTGCTCTAACCATTGAGCTATAGAGGGATCAGAGTAAGAATTCATTTTTCTGGTATACGCTAATTTTAGCAAGGTGTTACACAAATCATTATTTTAATTGGAATCTGTATTATCATTCGAGATGGTAATTTATCGATCCGATGAGTAATCCAATCACACGTACTGTGAATAGTGGTTATCTACAATATCGATCACAGTTAAAATCCTCAAATACAGAAAAATTATTTCGTCATTACAGACTAGATGGAGATATAAATTGAAATTTATTAAAACCAATTTATTCAGAAAAAAAGATCTTCTCTTTTCACTCCGCTGGGATTCGAACACCAGATCAACTGATTACCGGTCAGGTGCTCTAACCATTGAGCTACAGAGGAATCAGAGTAAGAATCCATTTTTCTGATATACGCTAATTTTAGCAAGGTGTTACACAAATCTTTTTTTTCTGAATAAATTGAATTTAATATATATTAATTTATATCTCCATCTAGTCTGTAATGACGAAATAATTTTTCTGTATTTGAGGATTTTAACTGTGATCGATATTGAAGATTTCCATTATTCACAGTATGTGTGATTGGATTTCTCAACGGATCGATAAATTACCATCTCTGATGATAATACAGATTCCAATTAAAAATATGACCTTTGTCAAAAACAAAAATTAATCTTAATTTGATTTCGCGTTATGTGAATGCAGTATTCTTCACTGGGTGACATATCCGAACTTCCAATGCGCCTCATTTCATTTGCACTTCAAACGTGTCTCTTTTTGAACGCCTGTTTAGGACGTCCCAAAGACGACTCATTTCTCCGTGCACAGTGGGTCTCTTCTAAAAGTGTTTACGATAATCTTGAACGACCGTCAGATTTATTTTATATATTTTTTCAAACTCACCGCTCATGATGTTATCTCTGATTATTTGTACATGTCGATCTCTGTCAGGCCTGGTGTGTTCGTGCCAAAAACCAACCACATGCCCGAGTTCGTGAACGACTATTCCGAACTTGTCGCAATTTTTGCCGATGCTGATAGCTTGAGGACCATTCCCTCTTTTGCCGACAAAAGAACAACACCTGTTGGATTAATGATTTTGGTCGTTTAGATGAATTTGCGGACAGAAAGAAACCCTTGAATAACAGGATTGAATATGGCTTAAATATGATTTACATTTTGAGGGATTCACTTCCCTAGACTATTGACATAAGTTCCAATCGAAATTTTTTAGTTCAAGAATTTAGGTACCTATGTTCGAATTATTTTTATGTTGAGTGTTGAATAGCCAAAATGTTAAAATTAATTCAGCTTCTTAAATTTATTATCTTTCCATATAACTGTTGCATGAATAAGTTTCTGCTTTATTTAAAAATTGTCGGAAACTTACCCACAAGATCTTTCTGTAAAAACTATGTAGTTTGGATGTTCTCTGGGAACTCTTTCGACAAATTTGACGCAAGTGAAGTTCTCCCAGTGCCGCATTGCTTGCTTGAATAGAGCTTTGTGGGCACCGGAGAAATTTCTGTCGATCTCGTAAGGAATGACTCCATGATCCCATACGCGTTCTCTGCGAGCCGTAGCAGCTCTTCTGGTCCTAGAGGGTCTGAGTGAATATCTCGTTGTACTGCGCCCATTCTCCGAATACTTCGATTTGTGCTGATCATAGTACTCAATTGACCGTAATCGTTTATCATGAAGCGATATGGTCTCACCTGATGTTTCTGCAAAGTTCATAGTGGATGGTGATCGGAGGAGCAGGTGATCCATTCTTTGTCGTCCTTGATATTTTTGTCCTTGTAATCTGGAATTTATTTGAAAATTGGGTTGTTCATGAGCACTAGTACAACTGGTACAGCTGCTTAGTGAATTGCCTGTTATTCACCCTGGTTCAAATTCAAAATCAAGGGGAGTTAAAATTCATCCACCTGCACCCAAAAAGTCCCCTATTAATCAGCTTTAAGGCTAACATGCTTATTCGTTGGGGAAAATTGCGCCTCAATCCCGGATTCATATGATTGCAAAGTACGGATAAAATCATTTTAAGTGCCAGAATCATGTTGATAAAGATTTACATTTATTTGGTGGCCCAAGAAGCGTCGCGTCGTCGGAGTATCAATTTGAAAGCAACTTTGATTCGGACAACTGCGCCAGTATCGTATGTTCTTTTCTAGCTTGGAATCTACACACATTTGTTTTGTGCACTACAATTCTAATCTTCTTTTATAATCGTGATCCGCGAATTATATGCTACGCAAGTATCCAACTAATTTCAATTTTAATCAAAGAGCACTAGTAATTATGACAAACTTTTTTTAAAATCATGAACTGTTACTTACTAGCCTCAATAAATTTCTAACCTTTCAATCTTCTAGTCATGTGGTCTTCACAGCAAATAAAAATCTTATCATTGTTTTCCGGATTTCTTATTTTTGAACATTTTGAATTCAAACAGAGTATTATAAATCCATCAAAAGTTTAGTTTTGGTGCACAATTTTAGTAAAACAGCACCAGTAATCTGACCCCTAAACTTCAATGCTGGCCGGATGAGTGATTGAACCTCGGTTGATCTATCTAGTAGCTTTGCAAAAAGTACAGTTTTAACGAAAGCTCTGGTCATTTAACAGCGACTGACCAAAAATTACATACTCAGGTATGATTCACTGCGACGCCAGGTCGAACTTACGTTCGCTGTACTATACACGGGTTTTACTGCGATTTTCCTTGTGTACTACAAAAATGTTGCAGGTGAATATTAGTGTAGATATTTTGAAAGACAGGTGCATTCGTTTGTTGAATCAGTAGAGTCTTTTCCGGGGGAACCCCGATTGACTGTGGATTCGGTAGAAATATGGGTAGTGTTGCATTAGATGTACCCGACTGAGAAAAAGAATAGTGCGAAAGCAATAGATACTAACTTTCAGAGATTGCAAAATCAACAGAAACTTCCTATAAATTCAAAGAGATGCACGAGTGACGCGGAAAATGTAAATACAAAAAAAAAAGAAAAAGAAAATCTTGAAAAATGGAATTAAACGTATACCTTTCATGACGGTGGCGCCTTAGCCGCCTTTCTTCATGCTGTGGACTTTCCAATATCGAGACGGCTGAATTCATGTCATAAGTTACCTCATGAGTATCGTAATTTTCTGTTTGTACATCTTGAGATACAATGAAATTTAAAGTATTTCTACTTGGCCAGTTATCACCAGTTTCCCTTTTGGCCGTTGTAGTTCGTGAAGTTTCCGTGGATGCTTTGAAATTGTGATTTTTTGCTAAAAATTCCTTTCTGGTTGCCTCCGTTGTCTCTTTTAATCTAAACATCGTACAAGTAGAGTTATATTTGCTTGATAAAAATTTCCTGTCACCATATATTTACTAAGGACACGTATCAAGGAATCAAATGAAAAATGACATAGTAAAGTCCTGAACTTGTTTCAAAGTCTTGGATATGCGAAAAATGTATTAGATCTTCATGAATTTTCAGTAAATAAAATACCTGAACTGAAACAATTTCAGGGGTGCGACCTATACAATATTTGTTCCTGCAATGGAATAAAGTACACTTTTTGACGCTTTTTCTATCAACACGTGTAGTTGTGACGTTGTAGCTGTAAAAAGTGTTGCTTTACGGCTTGACAAAAACATCAAAAAGCCACATTTCATGAATGTGCCGGAAAAATATTTCTTACACGGAACAAATAATCGATAACAAAATATGAAATAGCACCTGATTATTGCCCGATTAGGTCTTTTAGTCAATTGCTTGTACGTACGTAAACGTTATACTTCTAATTAGTGTGGTTTAATTAGATTAGACGGGCCAATCTCGGAAGCATCAGATCCGCAAAATTTTTACACTCAGGTCACTGTATTTTCATAATCTGGATTACCTGATATCTATTCCATCGAATTTCACCGCAGATAAACTGTCCCCACTATTTGCTTCAAAAGTAAAAGTATCACCGAAGCTATATTGATTACGATCCATCATGATCGGCTTAGATTTTTGAATAGGCAACAACGTTTCTTTTTCTCCATTGTGTTCGTTGTTAGTGTCATTTTCGTTTTCGAATTGTAATATCTCTGTGTAAAAATGAGTTTACCTAAAGTATTGAATAAATGGATCTCACAAAAAAAACTGAACAAATATCAAGAGTTTTAGATTTTCTACAATTCACTTACCAGTCAAACCCTCTTCTTCAACTTGTAAACCTTCTTTCAGCACTTCATCCCTGTATTTTCCGACTTCATCGAGATAGCTTTTATTGAACTTTAATTGGCGCCACTCTGTTTCGTATTTGGTGTTGGGCAATACAATGTCTCCGATAAAAACACCTGAAAATTCACCAGAATTTGAATTTTCCTTAAAAAAATTAATACATGTGCAGGAGCAGTATGTACATATATCCTACACTAAAATTAGTAGAAAAGTAAAAGAAGATAGAAATCCAGAATTCAGAGCAACTCAACTTTCATTACTATTATTAAATTTAATAGTATACAAGCCTACAAAACTAAGTTTCCTAACACAAAACTGAAAGGTTAAAATAGATAATAAAAAATTTAAGTTGCTGAAAAACTGGAAAATTAATATGTAACTGATCAACTTTCATAAAGGTACATACATTTCTTTTTATTTCAGTCAGTGCTGATATTCCAGTATTAAATAAAGTAGCAAATAATACAAAAGGTGGAGAGAAACAAGAAGTCCGTAATGCACAGCGAACTTTTATTTTATTTCCACATTTTTTTAGTTCATATTTACTGTATAAATAGTAAAAAGCCATTTTATTAATATTTCAGTAACCCAATTTATAACTTATTATAACTTACTATAACTTAAAAAAAAAGATTAAAAACCTGGTGTAGGCAGATTTGTATCTCACTACAGAACGGCTCCTATTGTGCCTAGATTTGATAGTTTTTAAACTCTTCATTTATGAGATATATCGACTGCTCCGTGCAATATGAAATCAAGTTCGGGATTCCGTATAAAGAATTATGTTCGAGTTGTTCCGTATATGGAAACAAGTCCATTTGCATGGATTTCGACGTTTTGCTTTTGCTGACAGGATAAAGGAAAGCAAGCTATTCTGCAGCACGTAATAACATCTTCATGGATTCTACTTGTTTACTTTATTACAAAAAATCATACTGTCAAACATATACTTGCTACCATATGTATACTGAGCAACCAAAATTTTAGTTTTAATACAGATTTACCCGAACTGGATTCCATATTGCATCATCATGTCGCTCTTAGCGTGTTAGTCGCGACGCTGACCTGCCGAACGCCCCAAGGGAGATACAGTCAATTATTCGAAACGAAAAATGCCAAATTTGGTGAAACTACGATTTCTGCATAGCAGTCTCCATTGCAGACTCGAGGCCTGACATCGTTCTCCAGGACATTGAGAAACGAACTATATTCGTAATCACATTCTCGCCTCCGGCCGACTACATCATCACTGCCGAAGAGAACGAAAAGGAGGAGATATGTCAAGACATTAAAAGGGAGCTGCAGCGACTGAACCGAGAAGATTCGGCTGAAGTGATTCTCTTTGTGATCGGTGCTCTCGAACGTGCGAAACTATCACTGGTTCGTAACCTCAAAGCCATGCCCGCGAGCTTAAAATATAATAAGGCCTTTTCGAGATGGATTGAGAAAGCTGTCATCCTTGGGTCACTTCGTTTCCTCAAAACACGCGTGGGTTTTGCGTAACAATCGTACCGGAAGCTGAATAGCACCTGGGTGAGGTGTCTCAAATATTAACTCTGAGATACAGGGCGACCTCTCAGAGTATGCAGCCTTATCCTTCAATGCAAGGCTCTACAAGGATGGACGAACTGTTTTCCCTAGCTGCTCGTAGGAACAACAATGATAACACGTTGTAGTAAGTGCGGTTGAAAACAATCAAAGTCCCAGGGCTGCCGACAATGGGTCGGACAACAATAACGACTACCCTAGATTTGGGGCAGCCAATCAAGACATAGTCATTGCGATGGACTGGCAAAATCTCAATACTTTCGAGTGGACAAAACGACTCAGGGACGACCTGCTGGAATGCTATGACACCAGTATCGCCTCCAAAACAGAAGGTTACATTGCGCGACTGCATGTTCTGTGGTGCGAGAAACACCCAGAGCTCTCGCATTTTTCGCATCAACGCCTGCTAAACCGTGCCAAAGATCCCCGGAAAAGGGGTTATGTAATAGGAGTGCCTACTCAACCACATCCAGAACAAGCCGGCAATAGAGAATGAGAGGCAATACTCGGAGCAAACGCGTGCAGGCATCCAATAGAGGAACAGTGATGTATTAGGACGAGGAAAAATATCAACATCCAGGTTTCTCTGAAGCCAAAAGATCGGGCTGAACTGGATTTGGTGGAGCTGGATGATCTCTGGACTATCAATTGCAGTGTTTAAAATGCAGCAAGAACTTTGGCGGATACAAACCGTAAAACAAAACCCAGGGCCGATTATACGGCCAAAAGACGAATGCATCAGCTGAGCATCTTGATCACCAGTGCTCTCGGAAGTGCCAAACTTCCACTGGTTAATAGCCTGAAAAGCATCCCTGCGTGCCAACAAAATGCTAAGACACTTGCGGGAAGAATAAAGAAGGCGGTCGTCCTTGGGTCACTTCGTGTAATCATAGTGCAAAATATTTTTGCCAGATCATCATGTTGAGTCCATCGCAAACTGTAACCACCTATCTCACGGTCGTGAAACGTGGCTACAGCTGAAATATTACAGCAATTTCGCCGGGAGCGGGAGTAATTTTGAAGAATGACACGCGCTCCCGGTAAAATCGCGGTAACATTTCATCTGTAACCACGTCCCACGACCGTGAGATAGGTGCTTACAGTCTGCGATAGACTCAACACAATGATGCGGCAAAAGTCTCGTGCACCAACCCAAGGACGAGCGCCTTCTGCATTTTCCCTGCGAGTGTCTTAACATTTCGTTGACACAGAGGGGTGCTCTTCAGGCTATCAACTAGCGAAAGCTTGGCACCTCCGAGATAACCAATGATCAGGACGACTATCTTAACAGAACATTCGGGATATAGCCGTCGCAACTCCCTCATAAGGTCTTCACACCTCTCTTTCTTTCCATTCTCCTTGGCTGTGATGTTTCTGTTCTCTGGTGCCTATAATACAATGTAAAACATGGTTCCTTTAGCCTAGTGAAGAAGAACTATGACAGACAATTGACTCTATTTTTCTCTCTCTCTCTCATATATATTTATCGGAAACTTTCACAGAAATGTAGAAAAACAGTCCTTGTCGGAAGGAGAAAACTTTTGCTTTCCTTAGGTCATCAGGGCCCTGTCGAACGCTCCGGGAGAGATAAAGTCAATTTTACGAAACGAGAAGTGCCAAATTTTCTGAAACTACGATTTTCGGACAGCAGTCTCCGTTGCACATTCGAGGCTCGACATCATTCTCAAGGACCTTGAGAAACGAACTATGTTCGTGATCGAATTCTCGGCTCCGTTCGAATATAAAATCTCTGCTAAGGAGATGGAAAAATTGGAGAGGTATCAAGACTTCAAACAGGAACTGTAACGACTGTATACAAAATATTCGGTTAGAGTAATTGTCCTTTTGATCGGTGCTCCCGGAGGTGTAAAACTATAGTTGGCTCGTAACCTTAAAGCCAGACCTGCCCAACTCGGGGAAATTCCCTTAGGGAACACATATTCCGCGATCCCCACTCTTTTTCCTAGAGAGCGGGATTGTTGGTAAATGCTTGCGAGAATCTCTCCTCTGTGACGTACACGTATCCCACGCGCATGCGTCTACCACCACTCCGCTCTCTAGGCGAAAGAGTGGGGATCGCGGAACATGTGTTCCCTAAGGGAATTTCCGCGAGTTGGGCAGGTCTGCTTAAAGCCATACCGGCGTACTAAAAATATGCCAAAGTACTTGCGAGACGGATGCAGAAAGCTGTCATCCATGAGTCGCTTCGTGTCCTGAAGTCACACGAGGGTTTCGCCGGCCTGTCGCCGTAATCTCTTCGTGCCACCCATCTCACGGTCCCCGCGGTGGTTGTATAACCCTTATATATATGTATATACTGGGTGTTTTTTTTTAACTTGATACATCGAAATATTTCAAAAAATACACATCCTATGAAAAAAATATCCATAATAAAAACTTTCTATTTTCGAAGGGGAAAAGCGACTTCAACAAAATTTACCCCTCCCCCCCCTCCCCTCCCCAGGAGACAGGAGTGGTGATGACTCTGTAATTTCAAATGGTGGGGTGGGGTAAATTTGTCCAAAGTCGCTTTTCCCCCTCGAAAATAAAAAGTTCTTATTAGGGATATTTTTTTCATAGGATGCGTATTTTTTGAAATATTTCGATGTCTCAAGTTACAACAAACACCCATAGTGCACCAGTCTCCGGACACGTACCAGTGGTCGCACGAATACTTATTTTTACTCAACCAAATTGTTATAATGTTATACAAGTTCAGTCATATGAGAAAGATTGGCAATTATTTTCTAACCTATTTTTAAAGCAACATTGAATACTTTCTAATGTATGGCCTTCTGAAAGTGGTGTTCGACCTTAGAACCGTTGTCCGACCACCAATTGTAGTAAGTGCGATTTAAAATGATCGAAAGCGTAGGGCTGCTGGCAATGGGTCGGACAATGAGGCCGACTATCCTAGAGTTGGGGGAGCCAATCCAGACAAAGTCAATTGCTTTGACCGGCATAATATCAATACTTTTGAGTGGACAGATCGACTTAAAGACGGCCTGCTGGAGTGCTACGATATCAGTATAGTCCATAAACAAGAAGGTTACGTGGACGGATTGCATGCTCTGTGATGCGAGAAACGCCATAGAAGTATTATCTGTCTGTTGGAAAGCTTGAAGGTTCATCCACACATCCTGAGGTGCATAGAGAGATAGATGCCGCTTCAGACAACCAGATTAACTATCTGATCTGGAAAACGACGTGTGAAAACTAACAACGTCATTTTTCAGAGATGTGTCTCCCAGGGCGACACTGTAAACCATTGATTTCAAGCGAGGAAAACTTGATGGCATCCCCGAAGACCCTGAGCTCGTCGACAGAAGCGCTATACGACACCTTGGCGCTGGAGAAACCTATACATACCTGGGCGTGCCACAGAGCCGCATTCAGGACGTGACATTTATAAACTATGCTCTCCAATGCAGATACGAACGTCTCATTCTCTCATTCAACTCTGCTGTTCTCGACTTTACATGTCACGCCGTTTGGTGGTCGCGTATTACTAAATCTTGAATAATTTCACAACAGGATTATTCTAGGTCCAGCACATATAGTCGTAAATGGACGGGACGAAATAAAATTGCCAGGAAACATAAAAAAGTGGGCAAAAAGCTCCTTGACAAGATGATGCACGACATCTTCCACAGAAATGTGAAAAATCAGTCTATATCCTATGAGCTAACGTTTGTTTTCCTTAAATCACTTGGATCAAAGTCTGGCAGGGAAGGTTTCATTCTGGCGCGTCATGCATGTGTCATTTCCACCTTAGCATACCGACGCCACATTTTGAGCCACGACAAAGGCACAATGCGGCAGTAAGTGTGCTTTATTACCATCTCTGTCACTCTTTCGGCACTAGCCCTAATACCACTCGTCCAAGCGTTCCTAGAGAATCAGAGTTAATTGTCGAAAATGAGAAGTACCGCCTATATTGGAACTTCATATTTTCGACAATTGTTTCTGTTGCGCACTCTGGACTGCTCGAAAGGAACCATGTTCTACATTGAATTTTCGGTCCTTGGTTTGCTCAGTGTCCTCAGGGTGCACGAGACTTTTGCCGGAATATTGTATTGAGTCTATTGCAAACTGTAAGCACCTATCTCACGTTAATGAGACGTGGTTACAGCTGAAATTTTACCGCAATTTTACCAGGAGCGGGTGTCATTCTGCAAAATGGCTCCCGCTCGGTCTGCAATTGAACCAATACGATGATCCGGTAAAAGTATTTTGAAACCTGAGTACGCAAAGCGACCCAAAGACGACCGCTTTCTTCATTATCCCATTAAGTATCTGAGCATTTCGTTGATACGCAGGTATGCTTTTCAGGCTATACACTAGTAAAAGTTTGGCACCTCCAAGATCACTTTTGGACTTATGATCAACCGTCAGTTTCGTTCTACGGTTTGCATCTGCCAAAGCTTTTGCTGCATTATACACAACACAATTGATGGTCTAGAGGTCGGGCTTTTCGGGAAAATCTCCACAAAGCTCGTCATCTAGTTCAGCCAGATCTTTGGGCTTAAAAGAAACCCGAACGTTGATGTTTCTCTGGGTCCTAAAGCATCGAAGAAATCGTTCTTCCTCTGTTGGATGCCTGCTCGCGCTTGGTCTCAATGTGGCCTCTCTTTCTTTTTTGCCAGCTTGTTCAGGCTGTGGTTGAGTAGGCGCTGTTTATGTAACCCCCATTCCAAAATTCCTGGGCATGGTTTCGCAGACGTTGATGCAAAAAATGCGAGAGTTCTGTGTGTTTCTCGCACCACGGAGCATGCAGTCGCCCCATGTAACCTTCTCGTTTAGTGACCATGCTGGTGTCATCCAGCAGGTTGTCCCTGAGGTGATCGGTCCAATGAAAAGTATTGAGATTTTGCCGGTCCATCGCAATGACTCTGTCTTGATTGGCACCCCCAACTCTGGGGTAGTCAGCATTGTTGTTCGACCCATTGTCGGAAGCCTCGCGCGTTCGATTGTTTTGAACCACACTTACTACAACCCTGTTTTGTGTTATCATTATTAATTCTACGAGCAGCTAGGGAAAATGGTACACCCATCCTTGTAGAGCCCGCATTCGAGGATAAGGCTGCATACTCTGAGAGTTCGCTTAGTATCTCAGAGTCACCGTTTGAGACACCTCGCCCAGGTGCCATTAAGCTTCCGGCACGGTTTTTACGCGATACACTGGTGTGTCTTGGGAAAGCAGAGCGACCCAAAAATGACAGCTTTCTCAATACATCTCGCAAACGCCCTATAATGTTTTGGCAGCGCGGGTATGCCTTCGAGGTTACGAGCCAGTGATGGTTTGCACCTCCAAGAGCATCGAACACAAAGACAATTACTTTAGCCGAATATTTTCGGTACAGTCGCTGCAGCTCCCATATAATGTTCTGATACATCTCCTCCTTTTCCTTCTCCATGGCAGTGGTGTTGTATTCGAAAGGAGTCGAGAATGTCATCACGAATATATTTTCTTTCACAAAGTCCTGAAGAACAATGTCAGGCCTTGAGTGTGGAATGGAGACTGCTGTGCGGAAATCGTAGTTTGACCAAATTTGGCATTTCTCGCTAAGAGCGACAAAGATGGTAGTAAAGCACTCTTGGGGTCGCATTATGTCGGTCGTGATACGTCATTTTCACGTGAGTGGAACACCTAGATAGTATGTGTTCTAGGTACTAAGCATGTGTATGACACGCCCTGCACGTATCAGTGGAAAGTTCTTAACGTAAAAGGCATTCACGTTATGATAAGTTGAAAATAACAGCGTCTCAGCATGCGAACATGGAACCCTTTGTACCGGAATTAAGTCCTGATCATCTGAGAACAAATTCTTTTTTGAGGCACGCCCAGGCATGTATAGGTCTCTCCAGTGTCAAGAAGTTCCATAAACCCTGGAATCAAACCGAAGGGCCTATGACGGAGCCAGCAAACGAGTCCTCGGGTTGCGGATAGAGGCTCCCTCTACCAAGGGTTTCTGCTGAATATGGTTGCAATAAATTAATAAGCAGCCACGGACAATTGTCCAGGGATGGTCACGTAGGAATAACCACTAAGCGAAGGCGTAAAAACCGTGCCAAAATCTGAGTGGCACCTGGGTGAGGTGTCTTGAACGGTGACTCTGGAATACCGGGCGACCTCTCAGAGTATGCAGCCTCATCCTTGCATGCGGAGCTCCACAAGGATGTGCAAACCCATTTCTTAGCTGCTAATGGGAACAACAGTAACACGACCAAACCACCAAAAAGTTGTAGATACGGTTCAAAACGATCGAGCGCGTAGAGCACACGACAAACGGCCGGCAAACAGTGTCGATTACCCTAGAGTTCGGGGTGCTAAACATAATTTGTGTGAAAACACGACGACGAACCGGCGAAACGTTTGCATTGAGCGGACGACTTAACTCAAGGATGACTTGCTACCCTGTGGTGCGAGAAACACCCAGAACTTCAGCACGTTTTGCATCATTCTTTGCGAAATCAACGTGCCTACCTCTTGAAAAATGGATATGTTCGCGGAGCTCTTTCCCAACCACTGCATGAACAAGCTGCAGACGAAGATGAAGGAGCGCCATTAAGACGAACCGTAAAAAGCAGACACTTTGTGAGAGATGATAGCGATGTCAGGACAAGGAGGAAGATTGACATGCAGGTTCCTCCTAAGCCCCAAAATCCGGCTGAAATGGATGCCTCCCTTTGTGGGTATATCTCGGAGAAGTCCGACCTCTGGAGCATCAATTGTTAAGTTTATGGTGCTGCGAGTGGATTGGCTGATTCGAATCAAAGGTTCAAATCGACGATGGATAAAAAGACCAAAAGACACTTGCATCAACTAAAGAAGAAGATTGAATGCGCAAGACAGAATGCGTCCCGTATTCAGTGTGTATTTGCATACATAACATCTGATAGACTGTTCACGGAAAGGGTGCGAAAGTTCTTCCAAGAACTGAGTGTCTTGAGTCACACACTGAACGAGACAAAGATGCTGGCAATCAAGTAGTATATAGCTGGCAAAATGCCGGTGTTATCTGACGTAATGAGAAGAATACAGAAGATGGAGAGTTGGATCAGGGCGAATCAACAGTTTCTCACTGACCCGTCGCGCCTCTTCACTGATCACCCTGTTTCTGTCAAAAATCCAGCCCGGCCCAACGAGGTAGAGACTTTTTGGGGAGAGGTATACAAGATTACGAAAACACTGGAGCTCTAAGAAGAAACTGAGAACATCATCCGCTTTATGGATGATTTATCAAGAACTTCGAGCGGACACATTGTATAAGATCTTTACAGCTGTCCTGAACAACGGGATTGTTTGAAGAATTGACCCTGTGTGGCGAAAAATGTACGAACAACAAGGCTCGAAGAAAAGTATAGTAGGCTATCAAGAAAACCTGCTAATTGACAGGCGCGTCTGTGAAGACGCTGCAGCCCATCAGCACGCCCTGTCAATGGGCTGGATTGACTACCGAAAAGCTTCCGATTCAAACTCTCACAGACTTATCATCTGTCTGTTGGAAAGCTTGAAGGTGCATCCACACATATTGAGATGCATAGGGAGATTGATGCCCCTTTGGAAAACTAGATTTACCATCTCATCTGGAAATTATCCTGTGACAATAAAAAATGTCACCTTCGAGAGGGGCATCTTTCATGGCGATAACATGAGCCCTTTGATTTTTACATCACACTTCTGTCTCTATCTCTCGCACTACGAAATTCTTCTGGATACCTCTCTGGCGATACTAATTATCACGAGCATAAGGTTACTTATGTATTTTATATGGATTACCTAAAGATCTATGCCTCTGGTAAAAGCAAACTTCAAACTGCTATATATATCGTCGAAAAGTACACAGGAGAGATTGGGATGGACATTAAATTGGATAAGTGTGCAAAAATTAATCTGAAGAAAGAAAAGAGTGTACCGTGACCGCATTTTATATCAAGAAGATCCCAGTGATAGGTGCAGAGCGTGTCATGTACAAGATGAGCACCTAGAACACATACTACCGGGCTGTCCCACCCACGCGGGAACGACGTATATTTACAGACATAATTCGGCCCTAAGAGTGCTTTATTATCATCTTTCTCGCTCTTACGGTTTTGGTCGCGACCCAAACTGACATCGTTTTGCAACGACTGTACGCAAAATATTCGGTTCATGTAATTGTCCTTGGGATAGGTGCTTTCGGAGGTGCGAAACTATCACTGGTTTCTAACCTTGAAGCCATACCCGTGTGCCAAAAATATGCCAAGGCTCTTGCGAGATGGATACAGAAAGCTGTCATCTTTGGGTTGCTTCGTGTTCTCAAGACACATGAGAGTTTGGAAAAGGCTTTGCATTTGTTGCAAAGCTTTTTATAAATACACCACTGAGCGTAGAGAATTCACCCGCCTATGGTTCAGCTTCGTAGTGCGGCAGCAATGTAACAGCTACACATTGCGAACTTGACCTGCTCTTTTGTAATAACATGCTGCTCGCATGACTCCACAATAATCATCTAACTTATTCTTATTGCATTTCTGCAGAGAATTGACTCTGCCCTATTCGATTGGCAATGAATCATATTTCAGCCTTATGTAAAGACTTCGGTATTAAGACGGTGTTGGCATTTTCACCTCGAGTCCCGATTTTCGTTCAAATGAGTTAATAATGTTTTAAATTTCAACATGAACGGAGAAAAATTACGAAAATATAGTTGAAAATCTTGTGCCGTTATGGCAGAAATGCGTGACGAAAATGATGATACGACAGAGTATTTGGCAGTAGTAACGAAAGAATATTTTTCTGGACGAAAATGACCGTCCGAGATAAAAGTTTGGCATGTGTTTTTTCATCACCGCAAAGCTTTTAAACAAAGTAAAGCTGAAAGTGCGATAAAACAGCTATTACGTTTATTTCATAAGTGTGTGAAGATAGGAGATAGAGAATATCGATCGACTTCAAGTGCTAACGAACAATTCAGAAAAGTAGATTTTAAAGATGAACTCATAAATCAATTTGATCTGTCACATAAAGAAGCCCTTGATGCGATGGCACATGATGAAGATAAGAATTTTTTACGTGCTTGAGTTTATTCCGTCTCTACCTGAATCTTTTTCGATTCGTAAGATCTTAAACAGAAAACTAGCGACTATATCCGGATTTTAATCCGGTTGACATGTGAAAAATAGCATTTTATCTGGTCCTATCCAGAACTTTGTCGAATCTCAAGTTAGAAGACTCTTTTCATCTAAGTCCAACAACCGTTTTCTATCTGGAACTATCTGGCTTGGAAGCGAACATTAGAAACAGAAAACTGAATCATCTGGCCGACCGCAGCTTATGCGGCCCTATCTGGAACTTAGTCAGAACTTACATTAGAAGACAGTTTTCGTTCAAGTCTGAAAACGATTGCCTATCTGGATCTATCGGGCATAGAAGCGAGCATCAGAAAAAGAAAACTGAATAATTTCGCCGACGGAAGCTTATACGGCCCTGTCTGGAACTTAGTGGAAATTTACATTGGAAGACTGTTTTCGTTCAAGTCTGAAAACGATTGCTCATCTTGATCTATCCGGCTTCGAAGCGAGCATTAGAAACCGAAAACTGAATTATTTGCCCGACGGAACCTTATGCGGCCCTGTCAGAA
This sequence comes from Andricus quercusramuli, assembly GCA_932178445.1. Classification (NCBI taxonomy): domain Eukaryota; kingdom Metazoa; phylum Arthropoda; class Insecta; order Hymenoptera; family Cynipidae; genus Andricus; species Andricus quercusramuli. Next base: position 83,134 of record CAKNXH010057499.1, on the reverse strand, counting down.
ACTATGTCGGAACTTCCATTAGAAGACTGTTTTCGCTCAAGTCTAAAAACAGTCTCATACTTGGATCTATCCAGCTTTGAAGCGAACATCGGAAACAGAAAACTGAATTATTTGCCAGACGGAATCTTGTGCGGCTCTATCTGGAACTATATTGGAACTTACATTAGAAGACTGTTTCAGTATGAATCAAAAAACGCTTTTCTATATGGATCTATCCGGGTTTGAAGCGAAAATCGAAAACAGAAAATTGAATTATTCGCCTGAAGGAACCTCATGCGGCCCTATCTGGAACTATGTCGGAACTAACATTAGAAAACTGTTTTCGCTGAAGTCTAAAAACGGTTTCCTATCTGGATCTTACCGGCTTTCAAGCAAACATCGGGAACAGAAAACTTAATTATTTGACCGACGGAATCTTATGCGGCCCTATCTGGAACTTAGTCGAAACTTACATTAGAAGACTGTTTTCGTTCAAGTCTAAAAACGTTTTTCTATCTTGATCTAACCAGCTTTGAAGCGAACATCGGAAACAGAAAACTGAATTATTTGACCAACGGAATCTTGTGCGGCTCTATCTGGAACTATTTTGGAACTTACATTAGAAGACTGTTTTAGTATGAATCAAAAAACGAATTTTCTATATGGATCTATCCGGTTTTGAAGCGAAAATCGAGAACATCGGAAACAGAAAACTGAATTATTTGACCAACAGAATCTTGTGGGGCTCTATCTGGAACTATTTTGGAACTTACATTAGAAAACTCTTTTCGCTGAAGTCTAAAAACGGTTTCCTATCTGGATCTTTCCGGCTTTGAAGCGAAAATCGAAAACAGAAAATTAAATTATTTGCCTGACGGAATCTTATGCGGCCCTATCTGGAACTATGTCGAAACTTACATTAGAAGACTGTTTTCTTTCAAGTCTAAAAACGTTTTTCTATCTATTTCTAACCAGCTTTGAAGCGAATATCGCAAACAGAAAACTGAATTATTTGCCCCATGGACTCGTATGCAGCCCTATCTGGAACTATGTCGGAACTTACATTAGAAGACTGTTTTCGTTGACGTCTAAAAAAGGTTTTCTATCTGGATCCATCCAGCTTTGAAGCGAACATCGGAAACAGAGAACTGAATTATTTGGCGGATGAAAACTTGTGCAGCTCTATCTGGAACTTAGTCGGAACTTACATCAGAATACTGTTTTCGTTTAGGGCTCGAAACGGTTTTCTATTTGGATCCATCCGGCTTTAAATCGAATATCGGAAATAGAAAATTTAATTATTTGCCCGACGGAATCTTCAGCTGCCGTATTAGAAATCATGTCGGAACTTACATTAGAAGAAAGTTTTCCGTTAAGTCTAAAAACGGTTTCCTATCTTGATCTGTCCGGCTTTGAAGCGAACGAGGGTAACAGAAAACGGAATTATTTGCCCGGCCGTATCTTATGCGGCCCTATCTGGAACTATGTCAAAACTTACATTGGAAAACTGTTTTCGTTGAAGTCTAAAAACATGTTTCTATCTTGATCTATCCGGCTTTGAAGCGATCTTTGCAAACAAAATGTGAATTATTTGGCCGGCGGAATCTTATGCGGCCCTATCTGGAACTTTGGCGGAACTTGCATTAGAAGACTGTTTTCGTTGAAGTCTGAAAAAGGTTTTTTATCTGGATCTATCTGGCTTTGAAGCGAACATTGAAAACAGAATACTGAATTATTTGCCTGACCGCATCTTATGAGGCCCTATCTGGAACTATGTCGGAACTTGCATTAGAAGACTGTTTTCATTTAAGTCTAAAAGCGATTTTCCATCTGGATCTATGCGCATTTGAAGCGAACATCGGAAACAGAAAACTGAATTATTCGCCCGATGGACTCGTATGCAGCCCTATCTCGAACTATGTCGGAACTTACATTAGAAGACTGTTTTCTTTGACGTCTAAAAAAGGTTTTCTATCTGGATCTGTCCGTCTTTGAAGCGAACTTTTCAAACAAAATTTGAATTATTTGGACGGCGGAATCTTATGCGGCCCTATCTGGAACTTTGCCGAAACTTACAATAGAAGACTGTTTTCGTTCAAGTCAAAAGACGGTTTTCTATCTGGATCTTATGCGGCCCTGTACTATGTCAAAACTTAAATTAGAAGACTGTTTTCTTTCAAGTATGAGAACGGGTTTTTATCTGGATCCATCCAGCTTTGAAGCGAACATCGGAACCAGAGAACTGAATTATTGGGCCGACGGGAACTTATGCAGCCCTATCTGGAACTTAGTCGGAACATGCATTAGAGGACTGTTTTCTTTCAAGTCTGAAAACGGTTTTCTACGTGGATCTATTCGGCCTTGAAGCGAACATCGGAAACAGAAAACTGAATTTTTTTGCCTGACGGAATCTTATGCGGCCCTATCAGGAACTATTTCGGAACATACATCAGAAGACTGTTTTCGTTTGTGTCTCAAAACGGTTTCCTATCTAGATCCACCCGGCTTTAAAGTAAACTTCGGAAACAGAAAACAGAATTATTTGCCCCACTGAATATTATGCGGCCCCATCTGGAACTATGTTGGAACTAGCATGGAAGACTGTTTTCGCCTGAGTCTAAAAACTGTTTTCTATCTAGATCCATCCGCCTTCAAAACGTACATCACGAAATAGAAAATTGAATTATTTGCCCGACGGAATCTTCAGCGGCCCTATCAGAAACTATATCGGAACTTACATTAGAAGAAAGTTTTCGTTTAAGTCTAAAAACGGTTTTCTATCTGGATCATCCGGCTTTGAAGCGAACATCGGAAACAGAAAACTGAATTATTTGCCCGACAGAATCTCATGCGGTCCTATCAGGAACTATATCGGAACTTAAAATAGAACACTTCTCAACTAATTCCAAAAATGGTTTTCTATCTGGTTCTATCCGGCTTTGAAGCAAACATCGGGAACAGAAAACTAAATTATTTGGCGAACGGAATCTTATGCGGCCCTGTCTGGAACGTCTTCAAAAATTACATTACAAAAGTCTGCTTCCGTCCTAACATGTAAACGGTTTTCTATGTGGATCCATCCATCTTTGAAGCGAATATCTGTGTCGGGATTTTCAATGGAATATGTAATTCAATTACTCGTCACTTGGCTGATCAACGTGGTTGTTCGACACTAAATGTCTGCTGCCGGCGCCAGGCGCCTGTGGAGACGCCACTGAAAACTTAGAATTTATTATCTTAGCGTAAAGGAGAAGTAGCTAATCTAATCCCGACAACTCAGGGAGAGGGAGAAACGTGGGGACGATTTTTGCGCAAGGTTGATAAATTTTTTTCGACAATAAAGACAAGATAAATTAAAAGTCTAACATTATAAATTTATTTAACAGTAATATCCTTACTCGAAAAAAACACAAACAAAGGAGAATATGAGAAGCAAATTATATCAGGTGTGAATGAAAAATGGCAAACACCATTGTTTGCATTTTTGACCTTGAGACCACAAGAAAAACAAACTTTAAGTTAAATCATAAAAATCACAGTTAGATTTAAATAATACATCTCGGCAAATAAAACTCAAATTTTGATAAAATGAAATTAATCCAGTAAGATTTGACCACGAAGTAAAATAATCAAATAGAAACAATCAGAGTTTACAAAATGATGGCCGACCTAACACAATGTTAGAGAAATATGATGCCAAGACGAAAGGAAAACTGGCACCCACCTGATTGCAATTTTTTCCTCCTAGGTTGTAAATGCTCTTTCTATAGTCCTTTCTTTGTTGATACTCTTCGATCAAATAAATATATATCGGCGATTCCAAATTAATACTCAAGTACTGGAGTGTCACAATACCCTAGCGGAAGAAACAGAAAGGTTCGGTAAGACCGCGTCGGAAAGATTTCGGAAAGGGTTCGGAAAGAGTTCGGAAAGAGGTTCCGTTCCGATCCTTTCCGAATTGTATGGGACCTTTGCTTCCGATTTCTTTCCGAACTTCGATCTGTCCCATGAACCTTTCCGAGTCTTTCCGAATGTCCCACTCTCTGACTTCTTTCCGATCATTTCCGAATGACTCCCCACTTTACTCTTTCCGAATGTATCCAATTTTTTTCCGAATCGAATAAAAAAAAATAATCTTGTAATAATAATATATTTTTATCTTCAAAGCATTTTAAATTGCTGTAATCCTATTGATGCCTGCGTTGAATCTAGCGAAGACTGTTCCTAAAAACCTAGAAATAGAGAAATTACATAACTCAGAAAGCCTTTTTGACTTTCGTACGTTACGTACAATATTGCTGCCCATTATCACATTTAAACTTACCAAATTTCGAATATTCTATTTACCCATCAATCATTTGTAATTACTATAATAAGGCCTTTATAAAATTCCTTTTTTGTATGGTAAACTATGAAATATAAATTGCACTGAGCTGGACTGAATGATGAAAAGCCATAGAAGCGTCACTTTGATCGATTTCCATATTCACAATAAGAAACAAGGTTTACTGAAAAAGTTACTGCGCCTGCAATAACGTTTTACTGCAAACACTGGAAAGCACTATGGAAAAATAAGAATATCCGAAATTAGTTGTGATTTCAACGATTTCAATCAAGAATCATCGGGAAAGCACTGACAGCATCTGGTTGTCTCTGCTTGTCACCGGCGCCATTTTGATCTAAGATTGTCGCTTACTCACTCACTCGCTTCCAGTTGTGCAATCGATAAACCCAATCGATAGTAAGTAATCGATTGCACTGATACTCGACTGAACCAAAACAATTGAATGTCATTATAAGTTTTAAAAAATGTCGTTGATGAGCGTCAACATCTGCCAATGATAATGATTCTTGTAGATCTCACAAGAAATATAATCATATTCAATTGCTTTGTTACAAATGATCTTTGGTTCAATCGAGCTCAGTTCAATCGAATACCTGCCATAATCGATATGAATGGAATCGAAGAAACAAAATGGCGTTGCAAGAGACATTGATAGCGATTTTCCCAAGATTTTTGTTTACAATCACAAAAATGTTCGGAAATACCTATTTTCTCATGGTGTTTGCAGTTGAACATTATTTTGTGCAGTTATTCTTGGAGTAAATCTGTTTTTTTTAGTGTCAGTATAGAAATGGAGCCAATTGATGCTTGTACAAGTCCAGCTTAGGGCAAATTATATCTCATATACAGTTTTTTTTTACAATACAAAAAAGCAATTTGATGAAAAGAGGAAATACAGTAATTAAAAATTGTAGTTCCGCAAATGGAATATTTGAAGTGTGGAAGTAAAGAAGGCTTTCTTAATAGTTATGAAATTTTCCAATTAATAGGTTTTTATGAAAAATTTGTGTACGACCGTTTTTTTCAATAGAGAATGAATAACAGTGAGACACACAGAAGAAAATTCGGAAGTTAAAGTTAATTTGATTAATTTGTTGAAAATTCAGCAGAACATGAATAAAAATATATTTATTATTTTTATATTCATTTTATTTATATTTCTTTTCATATTTCATTGTATTTATACATTTCTTTCAAATAATATTCAATTCATTTAATATTAAACAAAATTTCATAAATTTATTTGTAAATTATGAAAGAGCTCTCAGTCAAATCTCTTATCTTATGTTCACGCTCAAAACTCGACACGGGGATACAGAATTTAAGATTCTGAATATATGACCCACCATAAGAAATACTTTATTTCATTAGGTGCCTTTCTTGTACCTATAATATTCAATTAACTTTTCATTTTTTAAATTTTAATGATACTACCTTTCAAGTTCTAGGAGGTTCTACATTATAATCGTCGTATCTATAGACACACGTAAAATGAATTTCCCACAATTGAGCAGTATAATTTGATGACGCCATCAAAAAAATATTTTATAAACTTAGCACGGGCACGAACCACTACAGCTGCAGAATTTTCTCAATGTTTGTAAGGTAGTCAACTAAAAAAATCGATCTCATAGTCAACAATCTCAGACAAGAGGTTTGCTATCAACTAAGAAACTCATTTAAAAATCTGAGTTACATATTGTATATTATACATGGAACCATAAAAAGAATGTATAGGCTCTAGCTGGGGCTTAAAATCGGCCGATATATGTTTATAGTTAAAAGTTTCTTATATGGAGTTCAGGCTAGACACCGAGTCGCCAAGATGTAGTACAATTCACCTCCTTTATATTCATCATTTATTCGATATTTCTCACATTATTGTGAGACATTATTGCTTTCTCCGTCTTAAACGGCTAGGAAATTCTAGTCGTTTAAAGAAAATCCTTTGATATTTGCAGGTAACCCGATAGATAATGGAAAGACTCTCGGCGAAAGAATGTGGCCTCGATATGAAATACAATATCCCCTATGCTTAAAATCAAAGGAATGCTTCCATAAAACATAACGAGTGATTAGACCCTATGAATGCTGCGTAGGCTACTGTTTTTAATTTTGCAGGTGGCCCTGATCGATAAGAGAAACGGAAAAAGTTTTGAGAAAAGAATAAACTAAAATATTTCGTACGTGCTGCAATTTGAAGCAACGTTTTTCATATACATAACCAGTGAGTGTCAGAGGGTCAACGCATTAAATTTCACCCTGGAAGACTCATTTCACACTATACGTTGATCAGTTCCGAGAAATATCTTGCACGCTAAACACATAACCATCAAATTCCTTCTACAAGCTTCCGAGGTCAATCACCTTTCGAAATTTTTACATATACCCCCTACAGATACCCCCTGTTATACTACTCCCAGAGTCTAGGGGAAAATGGTTGCGCATCTGATGGCATACTGAAATCCTTCTCCCTTCACTGTTTCCTCGGGACCTGGGGGTCGTCCACCGTAGGAAGGACGAGTCTTTACTGGGTCCCGGTTCCAAGGAATTACCGGGTTCCTGAAATATTCAGTCTCTGGGGAGATCAATTCACCTGGGTTCATCGCAGATGACTAGCCTTGAATCAACTTATTTACATCCTCGCCCCCGGTCTTTGAGGTTGTTGAGTCTTGGCGAGCCTCAGAAGACCCCTTTCCAATCCCCCGAAGTTTAGGGAAAACAGGTTGCACCTGCGACCATGGGCGAAATCCTCTGCTTCTCATTGTTGTTTTGGGACCTGGGGTTAGTCCACCATTGGAAGGATGAGTCTGTGCCTGGTCCTGTCTCGGAAGGATTACTAGGTCCCTGGAGTATTTAGCCTCCGAGGAGACCAAATCCCATGGGCCTATCCCAATTGACTTGTCTCGATTCAACTTAATCACATCCTCGCCCCCGGGCTTTGAGGTTGTTGGATCTTGGCGGATCATAGTATACCCTCTTCCAATTTTCCGAAGTTTAAGAGGAACGGGTCCTACTTCTGATGATGGGTGCAATCCTCTGCCACTCATCATAGTCATGGGACCTGGAGTTAGTCCACCGTTTAACGGGCTAACTTTAGCGTTCACCTGATTCCGAGCAATGCTTAGGCCCAGAGATTGTCCCGCCTCCGATGGGACTCTTCTAGCGTCACACACCGGCCCCTTTGGACATTCCACGTAATCGCTTGCTCCGCCTGAGTCCCTCGAAACCTTCTTCTTCTTCTCCCTTTTCGCCCGTTTCTTTCTTATGGCACCTTTGGCTACGTCTAGGTCTCCAGACTCCTTTGGCACATGGGACAAAAGAAGAACGGGTGACATAGGTCCTCTTCGGTGGTCTTCCTCTTTTCCGCCGGCCTGAGATTGGTTCTTTGTCCCTAGAAAGTAGTTGGATTTTGGGGATCGGGATTGTTCCGGAATTCCGGAGAACTCTACCTGAGGAGGAACTTGGAGCTCCACTGTTAGAGACTGGTCTTTGTTTTGAGGTCTACCCCTTGCTCCAGGGCCACCGGCTTGCTGAACGGCACCAGGGTCGCCCGACCTCTGAGGCAGCACGGCTCGAGTCCCACGCTTGACCAGAATTCCTTCTCCCGCGGTTTCAGAAAAGGTCTGCGTGACATTTTTCCTCCCAACCTGTTCAGGCACTGAACGGTCGTCGGACAGAACTTCGGCACCTTCTTCTTCATCAGAACCTAAGGAAAAACGAAGCGCGTTAATTTTCGAGTCATCGACCAACCAATAATACTTAAGATCCTTCACATGAACTTTCTCTTTATTTCCCTTCGCACCCATTATCATATAAACCACTGGAGAAAGTACCTCCACAATTTCAAACGGACCGTCGTATTTTGGAGCTAATTTCTTTGTAACAAAATCTGGTGCTGATAATAGGACATGAGTTTTACGTCAAACAATGTCATCAATTTTATAACGGATATCCCGTCTACCACGATTATAGTATTTCGCATGACGACGATCTGACGCTATTTCTAAGTGATAGGTAACCAAATCGCATAATGCGGGTAATCTTCCAGTCCTATCGTCCCACTCTTCTACGGCTAATGGTATGATTTCTGGGATCCCTTCTACTTGTTTTTTCAATAAACTAGCCAGTTTGGGTCCTCTGCCAAAATTCAAGAGCGCTGGCGACACGCGAGTAGAGCTATGTACTACCTTATTATAAGCAAAATGAAAATCTGGAACATGCTTATCCCAATCACGATGCTCGCTTTCAACAAACGAAGCAATCATGGTTTTCACCACCTCGGGAACTCCCCATCGAAAAACCACACAATCTTCGAAGGCCTTCTGTACGTTGACGCCATTAGCATTCCTTGCCGGGACACATCCTATCAAGTTACTTTGTAACTTGAACATCCGACATGTGGAACAGGACCGAACATAAGTAACTACGTCCTTATGCTTTCCCGGCCAATAATATAAAAGGGCCATACGCGCGTGAGTCTTTTCTACTCCGAGGTGACCGGAAGTAGCTTCATCATGTGCTTCCTCTAAAGCTTTACTCCGTAGCTCCGAAGGTAAAACCACCTTCCAGGCCTCTAGATCTGGTAAGAGTGGGTCAACGATGGAGTTCGGTCTGAGACAATACAATCTCCCCCCTTCAATCTTCCCATCGGGAAACTGCTCTGGTATTTCTTGAAAATTCTTGACTCTCCGCAAGTACCAGGAGGCATCAGTCTCTTTGATGGAACTCACCACTTCAGTGTCCGGCTCATACATACGAGACAAGCCGTCCGGTACGTGATGTAAGGCACCCTTCCTATGTTTAATAGTAACCTGATTTCCAAGCAACTCCGTAGCCAACCGCCCCAATCTACCGGTAGGATTTTTCAAGTTACACAACCAGCGAAGGCTACTGTGGTCAGTTATTACTTCGAAAGGGTAACCCTCAAGATAAGGCCTAAATTTTCGGGTAGCCCATATCACAGCCAAACATTCTTGCTCAGTTACAGTGAAATTCCTTTCAGATGGGGCCACCGTCCGACTCGCGTAAGCGACCACTCGCCACGCGCCGTTTACGTTTTGTGTTAGGACCGCCCCCAAACCAGTGCTGCTAGCATCAGTTTGTAAAGAAAATGGTAGGCTGAAATCTGGTCGAGCTAACGTGGGAGTGGAGGTCAATGCTGTTTTTAACAGCTCGAAGGACTTTTGTTGGTCTTCGCCCCATATAAATCGACGACTCTTCTTCAACAGAGGAAACAGAGGCTCAGCTATAGCAGGAAAATCCTTTATAAATCTCCGGTACCACAAGACCATTCCCAAAAATCACCTAAGTTTCTTCAAGGTATTTGGGACCGGGTAACCAGTTACTTGTTCGACCTTTTCAGGGTCAGCGTAGAAACCCGACTGGTTTACCATATATCCTAGATACTTGACCTCCTTACAACAGAATTCACTCTTTTCCCTATTAATTGTAAGGCCAGCATTGACTATTACATCCAGGACACGCTCAAGCCAATACAGATGTTTATCAAAGGTTTCGGTGACAATGATGATGTCGTCAAGGTACGGAAAGACGTAAGGTTCAAATTCAGGTGTGATTAACCCATCTAGAAGGCGTTGAAAAGTAGCCGGGGAATTCGACAGGCCAAAGGGCGTTCGAGTATACCGGTATAGGCCCTTCCCAGGAACAGCAAAAGCAGTAAGCTCCTTACTCTCTCTGGACAATGGAATCTGGTGAAAGGCCTGACCAAAATCGATCTTTGAAATGTATTGTGCTGAACGGAGTTTGTCAAGGATGTCGGTCATGTTTCGCATTGGATAAGCATCCTTTTTCGCAATTTCATTGAGTCTACGGAAATCGATACAAAGTCTGAAACCACCGTCCGATTTCTTCGCCATTACAACTGGATTACACCAGCCACTATCAGAGGGATCTCTTAAACCTTCTGTCTCTAGCTTATCAGCGGATTTCCTAAGGTTCTGTAAAACCTTAGGTGAATATCTGCGATAATTCTGCCTAATTGGCAGGTGACCTTGGACATCTAATACGTGTTCTGTTAGATGAGTGGCTGGCAACTTTTTTGGTATAGGGGGAATCTTTTCGTATAGGAGTTTCTCTAATAACTTCAACTGATCTGGCTGTAATTCTTTGAGACCGGCACAGGACATGGGTGGTTGCGACGAGTTTCCAGAGACAACACGATAACATGGCATATTTTTAGGACTTGAACTAACTAAACTTACATTATTATGCGACGAATTATTAAAAGTACCAACTTCTTTTCTCTGCTCCTGAGTCGGGTCCAAACTCAAACGATTTCTTGATTTCTCTAACTCGAGATCTAAACTTATCCTATCACCCTCATAAGAGTGCCAAAACTCTTCCTCGATTCTCCAAATTCTTTTCCTATATTCTACCTCGAAGTCAAAAATCTCAGAAAAATCATGCCCTAGGAGTACCTCACAATCATAAGTTGGGGCGAAACGAACCTGCATATGATGCTTATAAACTAGAAACTCGACTAACAAGCTAAACATCCCTAAGGTTTCCTCCACTACTCCATTTGGGTAAACTACGCCCGAGTGCGAATTGCTCGCTACCTTATCTATTATATCCTTAAATTTTCCTATTGCTCTCTGTCCTCTATAACTACAATACGAACCAGGATCATGGGCCTCTCAACTTATGATTGCTTATACTGACTTCTATATGTAACCTTCTATCTCTAAATAAAACACAAATTTTTTCTCTAAATTTATTATGGCTACAACAAGTTTCCCGGTTTGGACCAAGAACTTCCACAGCAGCTCATGGTGGATACATCACATTTACTACGAACATGACAAAACTTTCGTAGTGGTTTAGTACACGCCTGGAAGAAATGTTCAGTGGGTTGAAGGAGAAATCGAAGGATTACTTCCTGGCAAGCCTAAGTTCGGTACACTAGGGGCCAACGGAGATGGGGGCTATTTTTGGAAACATCCCATTGGAAAACTAGGTGGCATGCACCCGAAAATGTGTTGTGGATACATAAATGGTAACCCAGGAGCATAATTCAACAAAGCGCTGTTATTACCCATTGGATTCTGCGGATAGTGCTGTCCGCTCTGATTGTTATTATTATTACGGTTACGGTTCCGGTTATTGTTTTTATTATTCTGTGGTTTAGATTCAGATAAGTTTTCTAGACACTGAGCATTTCCAGCTGGTCGAAATTCTGGAAGTCACTACGAGGTATCGCTTGTCTATATCACGGGTGTAAATTTGAGTATGCTTGCTCAAGCTGCTCCAGCACACTAAGTGGTGGTTCGAAGAACTTGAATAGTGATCTAATATTTTTGAGATAATCAGCTATAGGCTCATCTGGATCTTGTGTCCGTCTTTTTATCTCGTCTTTCAATTTTAACTGAAAATGTATACCACTATACCGTCTGCGAAAAGCCACAACGAAACCTGTCCAGCCAACCCATTTCTTGTCTTCTATGCCCAATCTAAACCAAACAAGAGCACCGCGAGTTGAAAGACTAGGCATCGTTGCTAGTATTTGATCATCAGCTAAACCACTCCCTAACCGGCATTCGCTTACTCTTCTTAGAAATTCCTCCGCGCTACTATCTCTAGCACCATTAAAAGATAAATTTCATTTACGGACTATCTCTAGAACATTCGGCCCGTGCTCACCCATAGGATGGCCACATGTTGACTGGTTCACACCCGAACAGCCCGAAGGGTTTGTTTGATACATGTGAGTGGGTAGTACTGGGTAGCGAGTTCGGTCCCCAGACAAGGAGGAGTTAACCAACGGTTGTGGTTGCTAGGGAAACCCCACGATTGGGTTTTTGGATCCTGTTAGGATACTGAGGTATGAACTGCCCGAATTTACTGACGGGGTTCTGTGTTCCGAATTAGGAGACTCCAATTCAATAAAATTTTGGGGCGGTTGACTTGAGGTATAATCAACCGAAGTGGAGTGTCGAATACCAGACACAGTGTTTAGAACACCAAAAGCCGGAGGATGCATGGTAGACCTACTCACTGGGGTCTCTAGAATTCCCGTAACGTCGGTTGAGTGAGGCAAATTCACTTTTACCAGAGTTATAGTTGCGGAAAATTTTTTCCCAGGCATTGCGTTTGGTCCGATTGTGGGGACCCCTGAGGGTTGTTTTAATTGATAGGATAACCCATCTCTGTTACCAGATACCATTCCAATATCAAACGAAAAGGGATCAATTGAATGGCCAATGTTATCTGTTATCACCACTACGGTGAGCAACTGGGGTGTCCGCTAGGGGCCATGTCTCCCAACCAAACTTTTCTCGTTGGGGACCTCTAGACTAGAGTGATAAATCAGTTTCATACCAGGAGACGTCCATAAATTCCCAAATTTCGTGGGAATATTTCACGTCGCGGTAAGTTTACGCGAAAATTTTCAATAAATTCCCGAGAATTTCAATGAATTCCTAAAATTCCCATAAATTCCCGAATTTCATGGAAATATTTCACGTCGCGATAAGTTTACGCGAGAACTTTAATAATAATCTCGGACATTTCACCACTACGAGCACACACCAAACCACGTCTTTTTCTCCACACAGCATATAAATATGAATATCACAAGGATTCACAATACATACATCATAAATAATTACAACAACAGAACATTTTGAACAACTGCATAAAATCATCAAAGTGAATAGATTTTCAACCTTGCTCAGGATGTGGAGCCTACTTTAGGCGCCATTTTGTAACGAGATTCTTAATGGAATATGTAATTCACTTACCCGTTACTTGGCTACTCAACGTGGTTGTTCGACCTAATTCGCGACCTGAAAACTTATGAAATTTAGACCAGACTTAATGTCTGATGCCGGCGCCAGGCACCTGTGGAGACGCCACTAAAAACTTAAAATTTATTATCTTAGCGTAAAGGAGAAGTAACTAATCTAATCCCGATAACTCAGGAAGAGGGTGAAACGTGGGGACGATTTTTGAGCAAGGTTGATACATTTTTCTCGACAATAAAGACAAGATAAATTAAATGTCTAACATTATAAATTTATTCAAAAGTAATATCCTCACTTGAAAAAAACATAAACAGAGGAGAATATGAGAAGCAAATTATATCAGGTGTGAATGAAAAATGGCAAACACCATTGTTTGCATTTTTGACCTTGAGACCACAAGAGAAACAAACTTTAAGTTAAATCATAAAAATCACAGCTAGATTTAAATAATAAATCTCGGCGAATAAAACTCAAATTCTAATAAAATGTAATTAATCCGTTAAAATTTGACCACGGAATAAAATAATCAAGTAGAAACAATCAGAGTTTACAAAATAATGGCCGACCTTACACAATGTTAGAGAAAAATGATGCCAATACGAAAGGAAAACTGGCACCCACCTGATTCCAATTTCATCCTCCTAGGTTCTAAATGCTCTTCGAATAGTCCTTTCTTCATTAATACTCATCGATCAAATAAATATACGTCGACGACTCCAAATTAATACTCAAGTACTGGAGTGTCACAATACTGATATTGTCAACGTAGAAGTTGCACGAGAACTGAGTAGCGGAAAAACAATACCCAGCGTCGACAGGAAAAAATCTCAAAAAGGCATTGAGGCTCCATCTAGTGGTTAAGCGAGGAGTCTTATACTGCGGACTCTATGGTACATACTCAGTATGTTTAGTAAGCAGTGAAGCAACATCTGAAGTTGTTTGGTAAAGATGAAGGCATAACAGAATGTCCCAGTGATAGAGAGTCCCACTGAATTTTCGGAGTTTGGAGTTTGCAGTTAATAGATCAACTGAAAAACATCGTAGAATCCAGCAGATTCTTCTTTTTAATCCAACGACATAGCACTTGACAATCAGGCAAGTGACAGAACCTAACGTCCCGGACCTAACCTTACCAAATTCTAATACCTAAATCATGTGCCGACCAGGATTCATATTATTTCAATAAAAAGAAATGTTTCGACGGTAATCCTAGAAGGTTAATAAAATTTGTTCTTAAAACTACCTTATGTACTAAATGTGAGATGCCCGTGCAACAACAGGCGAGTGGATCAGTGTATTTATTTTTTTTTATATGTTAAAAAATAAAGAATCACATCACACATCGAAAATAGAAAATTGAATTATTTTCCTGACGGAATCTTATGCGACCCTATCTGGAACATTTTCGGAACATATGTTGGAAGACTCTTTTCATCTAAGTCCGAAAATGGTTTTTTATCTGGATCTATCCGGCTTTGAAGCGAACATCGGAAACAAAATCGAATTGTTTGCGTGATGGAATCTTATTCGGCCCTATGCGGAATTCTACCGGAACTTGCATTAGGAGACTTTTCTTGTCTAAGTCCGAAAACGGTTTCCTGTCAGGCTCTATCCGGCTTCCAAGCGGATATTGGAAACAGAAAGTGGAATTATTTGCCCGACGGAAACTTATGTGTCCCCATCTGGAAATATCTCGGAACTCACATTACATGGAAAATGGAGAAATAATTATTATGAAGAGTGCTGTATTACATTAGAGATTATTATGGTACTCGTGACTATGGTTCGAGTACATGTACTGCTTCTCAACTGTTTCGTTGTGATTACAAGATCACATCATCCCTATATCTATAAATGAGTGTTTAATAGACTAATAAAATTAAATGTGATATTGATCTTACTCTGAGTAGTTTAAATACAGAACCTGTTGTAAAAGACACCTTATTTAGCAAATCCTATTTAGAATATGTTACTATGTATATTTAAGGTAAGAGTCAAAATAAGATGCGTCGTACATCGTCAAATGTATAACGCCTGTTTCAACTTGAGGTTTCTGTCACTTTGAGATTGTAAACTTCCACATTTTATTTCTTGGAACTGGAAATTATTTTCAATTATACTCTTCTAGCCTTAATTCAGAAAAACTTCAGCTCGGGAGTAAACTTTTGTTTTTAACTTTCAATGGCGATTTTGATTTTACAGAATGTTATTTCGTTCTCCTAAAAAATTTTGATTCTTTTGCTTACCTAATTCTGTATCACCCTTCAAATATTGTTACCGAAATAAAATAAAACAATTATTTAACAAAAAAAACACAGTTTCCTTCACTTACCTATGTTTGTAATTTATTATGCTAACTTAATATACTATTTATTATATTATATCATGTGCATTCTTATATTTTATAAAAATTTATAAATAATCACTAGCTTTTAGAAAAATTTTATGAAAGCTTTATGATTCAGAATCTTTTACTTTTAAGACTTCTTATTTCAGATAGTCTTCGATTTCATGTTTAAGTTCAACTTGAAAGTTAGAATATTGATTTCAGGTTCAAGTATTTTCAAGTACAGCAAAAATATTCCGCATAAAGCTGGATGAAGAAACAGATACAACGACCGGCTTGCCAGTGTCCGGCTCAGTTCATCGCGAGCCAAATGCAAAAGGCTGTTCTTCTAGAATCACTTCATCTGTACTGTCAACACTGTTCCTTATAACATTCTACAAAGATTGGTAGCGCTAAAAAAGCATCCAAAGGTGATACTTTCATCTCCATCTGTGCCGTCTGCCACGTAAGGTCATTCGCGGCTAGAGACCGGACTCCAAGGAATAGTGTTGTAAGAAGTCTCTCGTGTAAATTTCCCGCTCTCCCTGACCTTCTGGGATAAAAGGGGCAGGAGTGGATGACGTACGCATTCCAGTTGCGTCGGGATTGGTTGCTTCATGGAACCATGATCGTAGCTTCTGGAACCTATAACTTCTAACATTATAATAATAACCCTACCGAAGGTGTTCTCGCGTTGTCGTCGCAGCAGGGGCTGAGCTTTCCTCTCATGAATTTAACGGCTATGTTGGCTTCAGCATTGCTACTTACTGGGTGTCACATGTCAGACAGGCAGAGAACGAAGAGGAAAGTGCCTAAGAGGAACACCAAACTCATACATTTTAATGGAGAGTCTTTTGAAAGTTTTGAAACGCTTGTCGCTTCCCGGGGATCGTCAGGGCGCCGCTGGAGCCACCGCTGGGGGCCACAGCATGCGGGACGGTGGGATAGTGAGCTGTGAGATGGTTAGGCAGATCTCACTAATCAAACAGCTGGCCAGCAGGAACATCTGCAGCATACGGCAAGCAGTGAAACATCAACTGTGCTTGCTGAGGATGCTTTGGCTAGCGTTAGCTATTTGCAGCCAACCACCTCAACAGAAATACCGAGGAAGAGTGTCAAGTGGAATGCCACAATGATTGAGGAACTGGTGCGTCTTTATTATGAAAGTGCGAAATTTGAAAACCCACGCGAAAAAGGATACAATTTTAGAACGAAATTTGCTGCAAAGTATTTTCAAACAGAGGAAGTCGCACTAAGAGGTCTTATCGCTAAGATGAAGGCCATGAGGACTAACCTACACATCTCAGAAGATCAAGCAAACAAGATTAAACAACACGTTGATTTGGCGTGAAAAAAATACCGCAGTGAACATCAATTAGAGGAAGTCGCGTCGCATGAACAAGCAGCGGCAATTGATGTTCTTCCTTAACCGGGTGATGATCCAGCACCACTACATCCTCCAGAGGTAGATGGCTTAATACAACAACAGCCAGAAGCAGAGGTTCAACAACTAAAAAGAGAAGTAAAATGGACATACCATATGAACATAGATGTAATGCGATTTTATTTTTTGGCAAAGAAAAGTGGGCAAAGTGTAAGGAAAGAACATATTCGACTCTTCTCACTTAAGTACCCAGATCTAGCCACAAGAATAAATGAGCAGAATGAAGCAGATCAAAAACGCTCAGTATCTGTGAACAGATTAATTTCGGCTGTTGAAATAGCTGCCATCAAAATGGAATTGGAACAGCAGCTTCCTATTGATGAACTTCCCTTGGAAGTTGTGGACAACGGAGACCTGATTGAAGCTAAAGGTATAGGTTCTAGAGATAATGAACATCAAGTAACGAAACCACTGGAACCACATCCAGACATTAATAACGATAATCTGAAAGGCGAAATCCCAGAGAAACTACAGCACCTTGAAAGGAATTTTAGTCATACTTTACTAGAGTCCAAACATGTAGAACCAACACAAAAGCATTCTCTGCTCAAGATGAACGTCACAAATGACCTGCGTGCACTAATATAACACCTGAACAGCAAGGTTTTACCTATGCATTTGAGCGCAACACAAACTGCGTTACGGGTGCAAACTCTTGTATACTGTACAGCTGTGGCAACCGTTAGAACGTTGGGCCGCAGAACTAGACCTACAAATTCAGTCTTTGCCCCAGAAGGGGAGCGAGATCCACTATGAAAGATCAGGTTGGATATGGATGTCAGCAAAGTAAGGTGCATATTGGGTCGACTGACTTAATATAAAAAAGGAAATTGAACAAAAAAGCTGATACAACATGTTGCTAAATTCATCCACCCTCGGTACATCGAGACATTAACACAAGCATTGTTGGATGAGATTATGGAGTCCCCACGACAGTGAAATGATGTTCTTACTACTAGACTGCGTCGGTACATGAAAAGTAGTCCAAGATGGCCACAAAATCGAACCTTCCAGGCAGATGAAAGAAGGTTCTAGCGTGAACTGAGTGTAAAGCAAAATGTGCAGCAATACATCAAAGTCCCTCAACTGGAAGGGATGACTAACTATTGGTCGGGTGCTTGAGTGAAAACCAACAGAAGCGATTTAGATGTTGCGCGTTTCCAGCTAGAGCAGGCAAGAACTAGAAATAACCCTGGAATGGAGCTGACCAACATCACAGCTTAAGACGTTTCAGCAGTTTTGAAAAAAGCAAGTAAATGAAAAGCTCCAGGTCCGGACATGGTGCACAACTTTTGGTACAAGTACCTGACTAGTGTGCATCCTGCGTTAGCAAGGTGTTTTCAAAGGACCACCGAACACCCAGATTTGATGCCAGGCTTTATGCTCCAGGATACTACGTATATGTTGCCTAAGGAAGCAGACGCTCAAAATGCATCTGAATTTCGATCGATAGCCTGTCTTCAAACAATATATGAATATGTTGTAGCTATTATAGCAGATAAGGTATATTCTCATGGCGACGAGGATGACATCCTTAGAGGAGAACAAAATGGATGTTGTAAAAACTCACGAGGCAGTAAAATCTAGTCACCATAGACACTGTTGCCATGACATAAGCTCGTAAACATCAAAGAAGCTTGCACATGCTATACATTGACTACAAGCAAAAAAATACAAAATTTGCCCACGCATCATTGACTTCCTAATTCGTGCGATAATGCCCACTGAGCACTGATGCACTGAGCAAAACACTAAATAGCATGTCTCATGGGAGCCAAATACACAATAATGAGGATGATCATCAAGTGACCCATCTTCTATACATGGATATCACAAAGCAGTTTTCCAATGATATCCACATGGTGTTCGGACTAGATCAGTGCAGAACAGTGCATTTAACTAGAGGAGAATTGGGGACCGAAAAGCTGGAGAACGATTTCGAGAATGACACCGAGGCAATGGCTGAGGGCGAGTCATATAAATACCAGGATATTCTCGAATCTAAGGGTATTCAGCAAACGAAAGTTAAGAAAAGCCTAACGATTGCCTTCACTACAAGACTCAGATTGGTTCTGAAGTGTTTTCTCAACTCGGAAAACAAGCTCAGAGCAATTAACACCTATGCCATCCATGTCCTCGCGTACTCCTTTGGGCTCATCAAATAGTCGAACACCGACCTCGAACGATTAAACAGAATAATCCGCATAGAAATGATGAAGCACCGAATGCACCACAGTAGTTCGGCGATTAAAAGGGTAGTACTACCACGACATAGAGGGGGTAGGGGAATTGCAGATGTTAGGAAACTGTGTGAGTGACAAGTTATACAGTTTCCGGACTACTTTAATAGCAAGCGAGATGTTACCCTTTACAACACCATCTGTTAAGCAGATCTTGACTACACGCCCTTGAATTTGTTCTCAGAGCAGGCCTTGAACATCAGGGCAGAAAGCATAGAGAAATTAGAAACGCAAAGGAGACAGAAAGCCATCCATGACGAGCACCCCAAAACGTTAGAACAACATGAAGTGGATAGTGGGGCATCCAATACTTGGCTGAGAAAGGGTGTCCTGTATCATGAAACGAAAGGATTCGTCATTACGATTCAGGACAGGGTTTTCAGCAACAGAAATTATCGCTATTATGTGTTACATCAAGACGTGTTTCACCGGTGCCGATTATGTGGAGATAGCAACGAATCCATAGAACACATTATTGATGGTTGTCGCGTGATTGCTCAAAGAGAATATACGCACTGACATAATGATGTGGCGGTCATTATACATCATCAACTTGCCCTAAACCTAGGACTCTTAACAGAATGGATGCCTTTCTATAGATACATTCCAATTCCCATATCGAAAAACGAAGATTACATCTTATATTGGGATGTAACTATCCAGACGGATTATTTCATCCAAGCCAATCGAACCGGCATCGTGATGCGAGAAAAAAAGGTGGAAGAGTCTACATCAGCCATATTGTTTGTCCACTTAACCGAGATTTGCAGGGAACCTATAAAACCAAGATCTATAAGTATAGCGAGCGAAGGCATGAAGTAAAGACAATATGGAGGAATATGAAACATGCATATATTCATCCGATTGTGATTTCGGTTACGGGCAATATGCACGCAAGATGCATGGAACATCTCGAACATTTAGGAGTCAGTAGTGTACTGGCAACAGCTCAGAAGGCGGTTTCATTAAACACCATGATGGTATATATCTTATGTTAGAAAGAAATGTTGATGATTCCACCAAAAACACTAATAAATATCTAAAAGAGAACACAATCTGTCATTTTGTATGAATCCGAAATTTGCAGCGTTTAGTAAGTTCTCAAAATGTAAAGCGTCATCGATCCTCGTGATTGTCTGAAAAATGTTTACATTTTTTTAAAACCAAATTTTCATTAAAAAATCATAAAATCTGCAAACACTGATTATTTGTGGAATCCAGATTCTGTGGATTATTATTGAAAAATATCAGTATACAAGTAGGGTAATGCACAGACAAAAAGGTTATCGTATTTTCAGTCAGATATTGACCCTCAAATGATACGCAGCATTTTAGTAATCTTCACGAGTTAACGAAAAAGATTGAAAACTCTGGATATATTCCAAAAATGTATTTCGAAGAAATTAATTTTGTTGGACAGGGCGAAAAAAACGTTCCCTACAACGGAAAAATAAAAGAGCTGGAATTGAACAGAGTTTATGGATTCAGTGTCATGAAACTTCTCAAAACGAAATATGGATTAAAAATTGTAGTGGATATTCAGAAAGAGTTTTCTGTATTCTTACCAAAGAGAGAATTTTTGAAGTGTTTAGAGAAGATGAGAATCTTTTGATACATTTAAAGAAACATTTACCAGAACTAGAAATTCAACCAAAGTAATGAAATTGATGTCAAGTTATCGTCGACGCATCATCTTCTTGGAGATCCAATAAGAGAAAACTTACAATACTTTTTTCACTGTCATTATGGCATTTTTCAATGGTAAAAAAAATGAAAGACTAATCAGCTGTAGGAGTTTTCGGGATTTATTTTGGTGGCATGGTAGGACAAAATATAGTCCTATTGAAGGAGCGTGGACCTAAGGATTGTTTATTGTCCATTCTTGATGAAGAAATCAACTTTTGCAGTCTTGAAAGACATCATACCTTGCGTTGATGAACACTTCCAAGATTTGTGAATCCTAAATCTTCAACGAGTTCATGATTTTATTCTTGAAATAAACAAAATTGTGATTTATAAATATATTAATTGTATCCAGTTTTTAATCTATTTTTGATGTATACCATGTCAGTAGTTATCTAAGATTAAGTGCAAGATGAATGTACATTTTTTGAAGCTTAAAGAGTTTTTTGAACTAAGAAAACTTATAAAGAAAAATGTTTTTCAGCAGAAAATACTTTGAGATTCTAAGATTTTATTGTACGATATTACAAATGTCTACGTTCTACACAAAAAAAGTACACTAACATATATATTCAATAACTAAAAGATAATAACAGGGTGATTGTTATTTTATTCAATCTGAAGTACAGAAGAAACCACACACACATAAATCAGCGCATATAAGCTAGATATGTATAGAAAAGGGAGAATAGAAAAAACATAAAAGTGAGTAGTGGAATCAAAACACTTGTTAAGGATTCTTGAGTTATTTCTTTAATAGTAATATATTTATTCGTTATACAAGTGCGCAAAATAGGTGATTGTGTGCGAATGTGAATTCAGCAACATAAACCGGAGGCTCGGAGCATGAGTCGGTGGTTAGGGCACGATCGAAGCGAGTGCATAAGCGTAGACGAGTGCTTCGAGCCGCAGGCGAATGATATAATCACGAGTTACCAGTCACCTATGCGCACGTGTATCACATGCTATTTTTTTCAATGCCTGTCCGAAAAAGTTGTTAGGAGGAGGTAACGAAAAATACTAATTTTATATTGCATTGAGTGAAGTAAAGAAATTTGTTCGAAAAAAAAACTTTTGAAAAAGATGTTTAAAAAACAAAATTTCTTAAAGTGTTTGAAAAAAATGTACTAAACAAAAAAATGTTGTGAAGAAAAATGTTTGAAAAAAAATTTTGAAGCAAAAAAAAAAAGTTGAAACAAATTTTTTGGAAACAAAAT
>CAKNXH010057499.1:37659-61035 GCA_932178445.1 Andricus quercusramuli | reverse complement strand
AGGGGGGGGGCTACGAAACCCTAAAAACAAAACTTCAATCATTAAAAGATTTGTTCAAGCATTCGCAGCTTTTTCACCAGTGCCTTAAGTAAGCTATCTTCAAACTGCGCATGCGCGAAAATTGTTTCGCAAACAGTCTGCTCTAATAAGGTCCTTTAGGCACCATTTTGAAGTATGAAAACGTCAACTTTTCAGGTAAGTGTTGCAAAAATGAAATAATGTATCAGTTATCTTCATCCAGAATTCTTAATTCAGGAAAATGAACTATGAACTCATATGAAAATTACAATAAGGCATGAAGCATGTGCAAGAGAGAGAGAGAAAGAGAGAGAGAACCATATGATATAATTGACCTATAAGCTATGGACTAAATTAATTTTGTATGTCCTAAAAAAATCAACTCATAATAAAATGATGGCAAGGAATGAAGCGCGCGGGTGTGTGTGTGTGCACGTGTTAGGGCGAGGGAGAGAGAGAGAGAGAGCTATGTATTAAAAGAGTTTTTATATAATAAAAAAACATATTTTTGTAACATTTACAAGATTTCAGAAGTGTTTGCGATTGAGCAACCCAAAAACAGTTCTAAATCTCAGGGCATACATCTGAAAATTTATTAAATTAAATACAAATTTTTCACGAATCTTGAAAATACCAGCAGATCCTTGAGAGATTTAATTACATTCAGCGGCCTACAGGGTAGGGTGACCAGACGTCCTCATTTAGGAGGACATGTTCTTCTTCTTGATTTGTTGTCCTACTTCCTGCTTTCTTGTCCTCCTGTCCTCTTAAACTTTGGAAAACCAATAAAATGTCCTACTTTTTGGTCGAAAGACAAAATTGACCTTTTTTCATAAAATATTCCCTACGATCAAGTTATATATTTTTCCCCCTTTATTCGAAAAAAAGAGAGAGATGAAGACACTGCGATTTCGATGCGCGCGAAAGAAACCAGACTTTTTATTCGTGTAAAATGAATATACGGGAATACCAAAATCTCATTGGTTCCACCTAAGATCAGCGGCTGTATGCTATTTTTGTCTGTGTTCGTGTATTTCAGGGGACCCAAAAATGTTTCTTACTGTATTGCACAGTTGCGTTGAATTTTACCGTTATCTGCTCAATTCTGAAAATCCAAAGTTATCGCGTGCCATTGAAGATTCTGAAAAATATGCTGATTTCAATGAGTAATTGAACGTACTAATTATATTTCATTGTGTGTGTCGGCAAATAAACATAAAAAAATGATAATTCAACAAAATGTTCAATTTTGGTCTTATCATGGAGGGAGGGCGAGGTTATGTCCTCCTTTTTCCATTTGGGAATTTTGTCACCCTAACAAAGGGAGAGATTTATAATTTTTTGTATCGATATATATCGGATATCAGTGTAAACTATTTGCCATTAATACTTAGCAGTACTATAATCTGCTAAAAAAGATTTAATTTACTTACTTGAAACATTGAAATGAAAGAATTATGAATGATAAAGTAAATTTCAGCAATAGTAAATTCTAATGCAAGAATACTCTCAACTTCCGAGATAAGGGCCATTAGTTTATGATATTCCTAGAACCTAGGGCCCCGGACTTTGAGGATGCAGAAAGCGCGCGACCGAAAGAGAGGATGTGCTTAGTGAAACGTGACAAACAGCTCGAGGTCACCACTATGCGCTGAGCTTGATAAATCGTTATGCCCATATTTTAGAGAGGTGTACAGGAGAGGAAGATGGAAAGTTGAGTGTGGATGAGTGCGTAAGATGGATTTTGGATGATAATGGATGGGGAGTGATGTGGATGAAAAAACTGGAAGAAATAAGAGAAAGCAAGGATTATGTCAGGCGAAGCATTAGAATATAAGCAGCGGTTAAGTTAGACTAAGGATGAAATGTAAATATATGTACAAGGAGCGCAGGCCCTCAAACCCGTAAAACGGAGAGATTAAATATGCAACTATAACAGATTGTTATTTTTTCTTAGAACCGACATTTAATTGTCGTTGAATAAATCCAGTTAAACAGATGAGAATTTCAAGTCAACAGAATCATGAATCTACTGTTGATTCAACTATGTCAACTTAATAAACGAAAACTTAGTTTCATTAACAAGGTGTCTTGGGTTAATAAAGATCATGATAGAGTGCACTATTATCGGGTACGCTGCTTTTCATATAGTTGTAACCACGTTTCTTCAGCTCAATCTTGAATCATCCTCAACTAAATTAAATTAAACTCTTAAAGCATGGAAGAAGGAGAAGGAATGAATGAGGAGGGTATTAGAATATTAGAGGGTATTCGAGAGTATTAGACTCAATGATAACATACACTAAATCTTTTGTTAGATGTTTTATAAGCTAGTTTCTTAAAAACTAAAATGAATTCAGGTGAGGGGAATAAGGAAACACACATTTCGAAAATTATATTTATTTCTTCAACCTATTTCATTGTAGCAATAAATGTGAAAACTATATATAATATCGAATAGTATAAAAACGTATTGCCTAATAAGAACAGTGTTGGTTCTATTTCATCAATGTTTTTGAAATGTTCTGTTGATATAATTACATTTAACTAGTTGCTGAACTGACAAATATCTTTTATTAATACCAATCTCTCGTTTTTCATTAAGAATTGACATAATTTCGTGTACATCATTTATGTTTTCAGCTACTTGAGCTTGTAAAAGTAAGCGCAATCTATCTACAAATTTATTTGGATCTTCTCAATAATCTAAAATTTTGGCTTCTGTTACCGCTTCTCTTTCATATTTAGAGGAAACGTCACTTCCAGCATCATCATCCTCATCGTCGTCATCATCATTATCATTCTCATTAACATACTTATCATCAGCATCATTTTTGGTTATCACGGATGGAGAATTGTCATCTTGACTAAATTTTCCTTTATCATCATATTTTCCTGCTTCTACTTTTTGCTTCTTCATATGCGGTTCCAATTCATGTTCGGGCTTCTGAGTAAAGCGCGCTAGATTCTTCAGCAGAGAGGATTGTGGTTTCCAAGCTTCTTGAATAGTTAGTTTCTCATCCTGCTTATGATTCGTTGCGATGCAAAAGTATTCCAAGTGAGTTTTTAAATTATCAAGTCTTGAATAAGTTCTGGAACAACTTGAACATATGAAAATCATCTTGTCATCGACACAGTAAAAATGGCTGTTCATTTATGAAAACTGTGTTTGTATCCACCTCCTCCTTCTTTCCTCATCATGTCCTCCTCCTCCTCATGTCCTCCTCTTCCGAATCCACTTACTTCACCTCCTGCTCTACACCCTCCTCCTCATAATGTCCTCCTTTCAGCTCCTTCTCCTCCAACCAGCCAAAAAATAGTTCAAGAAGAAGAAGCTAAAAAGTAGTTCAAGAAGCCAGGAAACCACAATCCTCTCTGCTGAAGAATCTAGCTCGCATTACTCAGAAGTCCAAACATGAATTAGAACCGCATGTCAAGAAGCAAAAGGTGGAAGCAGAACAAGATAATGAAAAAGAAGAATTTATTTAAGATGACAATTCTTTATATGTAATAATAAAAGATGATGAAGATGCTGAAAGTAATCTCTCCTCTGGATATAAAAAAGAAGCAAAAATAGAAGACAAAATGTTAGATCATTGGGAAAGATCCAAATAAATGTGTAGGTAGATTGCTCTAACTTTTACAAGCTCAAGTAGCTGAAAACTTAAACAATGTACACGGAATTGTTTCAATTCCTAATGAAATGCGAAAGGTTGGTGTTACTGAATAATAATTTTTAGTTTAGCCACTAGTTAAATGTATTTGAATTAAAAAACATTTTGAAACGGTTGATGAAATAAAACCAGGACTGCACTAAGAAAGCAATACGTTTTTTTACTATTCGATAATATATATATATATATATAGTTTTGTTTTGACAAAGCCACCGAAAGCGTCCTCGGTTTGCGGATAGAGGGTCCCTGTACCAATGGTTTCTGCTGAATATGATTACAATAATTAATAATCAGTCGCGGACAATTGTGCAGGAATGGTCCTGAAGGAATAACACCTAAGCAAAGGCGTAACAGCCATGCTGAAAGCTGAATGGCACCTAGGTGAGGTGCCTCGAACGGTTATTCTGGGATACCGGCGACCTCTCATAGTATTCAGCCTTATCCTTGCATGCACGGCTCTACAAGGATGGACGAACTTTTTCCCTAGCTGCTGGTGGGAACAACAATGACAACACCAAACATAGTTGTAGTAAATGCAGTTCAAAACAATCGAACCCGCAGGGCTCCCGAAAATGGGTCGGAAAACAATGCCGACTACCCTAGAGTTGGGGGAGCAAATCAAGACAGAGTCAATGCGATTAACCAGCAGAATCTCATTACTTTTGAGTGAACGGATCGACTCAGGGAGGACCTGCTGGAGTGCTATGATGCCAGTATGACCCCTGAACGAAAAGGTTACATGGCTCGACTGCATACTCTGTGATGCGAGAAACACCAGAGCTCTCGGATCTTTCGCAGAAACGTCTGCGAAACCGTGCCGAAGACCTCCGGAAAAGGGGTTATTCAAGCGGAGCGCCTACTCAACCGCAGCCAGAACAAGCCGGTAACAGAGAAAGAGAGGCGACACTGAGACCAACCTCGAACAGGCATCCAATAGAGGAAGAAAGATGCTTCAGGACCCGGAGAAACATCAACATTCAGGTTTCTCCCAAGCCCAAAGATGTGGATGAACCGGATGACGAGCTTCGTGGAGATTCTTCCGAAGTATCAGACATCTGGACTATCACCTGTGGTGTGAACAATGCAGCGAGAGCTTCAGCAGATGCAAACCGCAAAACAGGACCACCGGTTGACCATACAACCAAAAGACGAATGCATCAACTCAGCACAAACATAGGCTGGGCAAGGCAGTACGCGTCCCGCATTCAGTGTGTAATTGACTACATAACATCTGGCAGGACTTTCACTGCCAAGGTTCGACAGTTCGTGCGCGAACTGCGGATCCGTCATCACACAATCAACAAGACAAAGCTACTGACCATCAGGCAGCATATTGCTGACAGAATACGAGTACTATCTATCGCTAGGAGAAGTCTAGAGCGGAGAGAGAGGTGGGTCAGACAAAAAGAACAGTTTTTTTCTGACCCATCTGAACTCTTTTAAGACCTTCCAGTTACTGTCGACCATCCGCCCAAACCAGAGGAGGTAGAAGCATTTTGGAGAGAAGTCTACAAAGTTCAATACCCACTTAAAGAAGGCTCACAGAACATACATAGCTTCAAGGAGCTGTGCAATGCCCACATAGCACCTGAGGAGGAATGCCCATCTATCACTATCGAGGGGGTAAAAAACGTATTAAGAGGCATAAAGAACTATTCCGCTCCGAGACTGGATGGTATCAAGACCTTCTGGTGGAAGAAGTTTCCTTCAACCCACCAGCACCTGGCTCGAATTTTGCCTTTGTATCTAAAGTCGGAAAAGCCTATTCCAGAGTGGTTGGTGGAAGGGCGCACAGTGCTCCTGCGGAAGACGGGCAACTTAGCTGACCCTAAGAATTACAGGCCAATAACTTGTCTGAACACACTGTATAAGATCTTCACAGCTATCCTAAATGATAGGATTGTTCGGAAAATCGGACATGTGTGGCTAGAGATGCATGAACAACGCGGCTCAAAGAAAGGCGTAGCGGAATGTCGGGAGAACCTGCTCATCGATAGATGTGTCTGTGAAGAAGCAGCATTAACGCAGAGATTAATGCCGCTTTGGAAAACCAGATTTACTATCTCATCTGGGAAACATCGTGTGATCACTTACAGTATCACCTATCAGAGAGGTGTGTTTCAGGGCGACACCATGAGCCCTCTCCTATTTTGCTTCACATTATTGCCACTATCTCTCGCTCTTTGCCATTCCAAAGGGTACCTCTGCCGCAAACCTGGAAACCGAAAGCATAAGGTCACTCATGTATTTTACATGGATGATCTTAAGATCTATGCTAGAAATAACGAGAAACGACATCTAGCTCCAAAAATTGTCAAAGACTACACTCAAGAGATTGGAATGAATTTCGAGTTAGAGAAATGCGCCAAGGTTAATTTGGAGAAAAGAAAACTTAATGGCATCCCAGGAGATCCTGAACTCGTTGACCGAAGCGCTATACAACACCTTTGCCCTGGAAAGAACTATACATACCTGGGCGTGCCACAGAGCCCCATTCAGGACGTGACATCTATAAAGGATACCCTCCGATGCAGATACAAACGTCTCATTTGACGGATATGGTGTTTCGAACTGTCGCCGAGGAACAAAGTATCTGCAGCGAACATGCTTTCCGTCCCAGAGTAGTACTCTATTCATTTGGAGTAATTCCATGGACGAAGGACGAGTTCAGATCCCTCGATATCGGGTCCCGAAAGGTTATGCACATGAACAAAAGCATGCATCTTAAGTCTTCTGATCAACGACTTTACATCTCACGCCGCACAGTGGGCTTTTTTGCAAAATTTACTTTCAAAATCTAATATCTATCGAACAAATTGCCCAAAATGGATGTTCTTTGAACAAGATTAAAGATGATCAAATGCAAAATAAGGTAAAATTATAGAGAAAAGTTTTACCGAATTTTGCAACCTAGAAAATGCGGGAAAAGTCCACAATTCTTTGACAAAAATTACAAAATTGTACTAAAACTACAAAGAAAAACGTTTTTTTTAGTGCAATACATCATATTTTATAGACTTTTAAAAGCCGAATTCAAATCTGCCAGGAAAAATAGCGTAGCGAATTTCCTTTCCGAGAAAACTGCGGTTAAATATGGAAAATCCAATATGGAGAGACACAAGTCGTTGATAGCCCGAAAAGCATCCCAGCGTGTCAACAAAATGCTGGGACACTTGCGGGGAAAATTCAGAAGGCGGTCGTCCTTCGGTCGCTCCGTGTCCTCAGGGTGCACGAGACTTTTGCCAGATCAATGTACTGAATTCGTTGCAAACTGTAACAACCTCTCTCACGGTCGTGACACGTCATTACGGCTAATTCTTTTAATTCAATGTGTCAAGTAAGTAGTTTGAATCTATTCTAGCAGATTACGGGACTACTAAGTTTTAATCGCAAACGCTTCTAAAATCTTGTAAATGTAAGTAGATTGATTACAGGTTTCCTTGATGGTATTCGGCTGACAAATATTGGTACTATTTGACCTTTTTTCTCATCTTGTATGTACTTAAATCCATTAGCATTAACAGATAAACCATTCATGGATTCAAATGTCGATATATCATTCACCATAATTGGAAAATTCATACCATCATAATGCAGCTTATCACTGGAATGTGGGAATGAACTAGTTTTAACAACATTTATGCTTAACTGAGTGAACAGCTGCGATCACTGACCACAGAAATGAGCAGCAAGCGGTACTTCGAATATTTACAACTGCCTTTTTCTTCTGTAAATACTTTGGTAATTCAATAAAAGTTGACGATTCGGAAATGCCACCGTGACTTTGATTCGTCTTTTTTTTAGTTTTCTGAAGCTTTCTTCCATTAATTTGAAAAAGTTATTGCACTCTTGAGAACTCATTGTGGTTAGCTTAGCTCAAATATTTGTGTCGTGAACGCCCAAATTTGTTAAAAGAATATCAATTACACACTATTCTAGACTATAAATCTTGAATATTTTCAAAGCTAGTTTTTAAAGAAAATTACTTTTTCTTCTTGTTCCTCCTTCTATTCAAATATTTAATTTAGTTGCGTTCAAATTGACTGTTCCCTTTAGTGATGCTCATTAGGCAAACTTTGCCGATACACTGAAAAAATTATTTACAGACCGAGCTTTATATATCCGAGGATTATTTTGTTTAACCTGTTCTGGGGTGAACCCGGTTTTTCATCATAGCCGCTGGCAACTTCAAATGAATGATGAGACGAGGATGTTATAAGTTAATTTGATACGATGTCCGAAATTGTCTGCGATGATGTTGTAGGTACAAAATTAGGAGCATGGTGTAGTTTCGAGTTCGTATTTTATCACTGTTATCCATACACAGCGGCCGCGAGCGTGGAGGTGAGAACAGTCGCCTCTGGATGCTTTCTTAGAGCTACCATCAAATTAATTTCTCATGAGTTTTTAGAGCCACCAATCTTTATAGAATATTATAAGGAACAGTGTTGATGGGCCAGAAGAAGTTATCCCTGAAGAACAGCGATTTGCATTCGGCTTGCGATGCGATGGACTGAGCCTGACACTGGCAAGCCGGGATTTCGCTGAGATGTCCAAGAAATGAAGCTTTCAAACGTTCAAGACAGCCGATTATGAAAACTACAAGATGGACTCTGTAGCCTTAGTACAGCCTGCTCAGCTCGAAAAGAAGTGCTTGATATTTCGACCGTTTTTCTTCCTCCTTTGCCGTAATATCACCATCGACTGGTGCCGAGAATTCAGTCACGTGAATGTACCTTGTTTCAAGATCTTGGAGGATAATATCAGGCTTTGTAGCACTGATACGTTGAGTGGTGGAGAATGAGTAATTCCAGAAGACCTTACATTGATCATTCTCAACAACGGACTCAAGTTTCGCCTGGGCGTATGGCAAGACGGGCAATAGATCAATACCATAGAAGTGCCTAAGATGGCAATATAACACTTTTAGAGCCGCATCGTGTCTCTCTATGTACGCGTATCGTGCATATTCAGAGCATCCACTGAGAACATGTCCAAGTGTTTCTGGCTCTTGCTTGCACGTTTGGCAGTTGGTATCGCCTACAGGTACATGCATTATGCGCTCGCGGTAAACTAAGGTGTCTAGAATGCCGTCTTGACAGGCGTAAAAAAATCCCTCAGTCTCAGATCTCAATCTAGCAGACTTGAGAAACATGTCAGACAGATTCATCGAGAGCTCTTCCTTACCTATGATGCCGTAGAATTAACCATGAAGGGACCTGCCAGCATGTTACCTTATAATTATACCTTATGAAGGATACTGAGAATTTGTAGGCTCCGGAAGCTACGATCATGGTTTCTCAAAGCAACCAATCCCGATGCAACTGGAGCGTGTACGTCATCCACTTCTGTTCCTGCTATCCTAGAAGATAAGCAAGAGCGGAAACTTTACGCGAGATAACATCGTGTAAAACTGTTCCTTGGAGTCAGGCCTTTAGTCACGGATGACCTTACACCGGAAACGGCACAGTTGAAGATAAAGGTTTCACCTCTGGATACTTTTTTAGAGCTACCAATCTTTGTAGAATGTTATGAGGAATAATGTTGACGGACCAGATGAAGTGATTCCAGAAGATCTTCGGAGAACGAATCGGGGGAAACAGTATTAGCGTCAGCTAATTTGTCTATCCTGAGAAAGACTTGTTGGTGGATGGATCTCCTACTTCTCATGTTGGTATTATCGGCTATCTGCAAAGGTGGTTTGGAACGGGTGGTATATTCGCTGGAGGATGTTCGCTCTTCTAGATAAGGAGCTTCATATCCGTTTTTGCGCAAAAAGGATACCTGATCTCTTAAATACTGAGAAGGTTTATTAGCATATTCCGGGTGCATATTGATTCGACGGTCATCTAACGTCTGCATGAATCCTCTTCGCACCGGTGAGCTTCTTTGCCAACAGGTAAGGATGTCCCTCTTAAGTTGGTCCGGCCATTTAAATCGATGTTCTCGCATTTTTCCGGGGCCATTGACTGGTCGTCGCCTCAGTTTGATCCTATTGCCACTCCTAACTGAACCATGGCCTCCATCCGAGAAAGGCCTATTAAGGGTGGCACTGCGCGATACTAGTGACGTAACCGCATCAGCCGTTGCATTGCGGAGTTAGCCCAATGCAACGTGCCTGACTGCGAGAGCCAAAGCTCTTGGGCGATGGGGTATTATTATTATGAATGGTAATACCTAGGGAATGTTCTTGAAAATTCTTTCTCGACATGTGTCGAAAATCGTGATATTCACAGAATAAAAAACTTTTTTTTGCGATTTAAATTTAAAGACAAATGAACAAAATTAACCTTGGAGCTAGTTACGCAAAATTTAAAATGCGTTTCGTATTCACGAATCATTTACTGTCATTATCTATTAAGACTCGTTTCTCAATAAATGCATAGCATTGCATTATATGATGCAACAATGTTCTAAAACGTTCTAGATTATAATTGATTCACCTAGAAAGACGCAAAATTCGTTTCTCGAAATTATATAGTATTGCATCATATAATGCAACAATACAACAATTGAACGTTCTACATTGTAATCAATACACTCAGAAGCACGGAAAATTCGTTTCTCGAAATTGCACAGTATTTCATTATACAGGGTGTCCCACCACCTATGAACATGCTGGTACTGGGTGATAGAGGACTACAAAAGAAACAGGAAAGTCCCCTGGAAAAATTTGATCTGGGCCTTAGTTTGGGCACAGTAAAGCTTCAACGTTGGGAATAATGAACCAATCAGAATCGAGCTTTGGCAACCACTTGTATGTCTCATGAGTGTTGAGATGGTGCTCGTGCTGGCGGTTCACTTCAGCTCCCGCAAAAATTTCACATCGTTGATCTTTGATTGTTTCTACAAGACGCGAAATTCAAGCCTTTACATTTTTTTAAATTCTTAGTTGTTCTTGCAAACGTTGAATACCGTCCTTAAAATAACATAACATTCGCTTAACCTAAAAAAGATGAATTTCAATTTAATACAGAAATTTCATGACATTTCATGTAATAAAACCAACAAAGATGTTTAAAATTCAGAATACCAAACGAACTTTTGTTCTTCAGAATTAATCTACAAGTCTAATATGAGAAAAAACTTTATAAACCTCAAAAAGAAATTCTCAGTGATTCGTCGCAGAAATTTTGTTACATTTTTGTTATAAAACCAAAAAATTAACTTAAAACTCGAAGAAACAAAACAAACTTTTGTTATTGAAAATTAATTAACAAGTCTACGATAAGTAATTCTTTGCGATTCAATTCGAAATTTTTTGTTGCATTCATTGTAACGAATTAATAAAAAAATTACAAATGGGAAATCCAGACAAACTTTTGTTCTTTAAGATTAACCAACAAGTCTAAGATGAGAAACACACATTTTTAACCCGAAAAAGTAATTATTTGCGGTTCGCTGCAACATTTTTGATACATTTATTTTCACAAAAACAAAATTGTAAGAAAAATTGTAAGAAAACCAACAAAAAACGGAATATGAGAAAACCAAATAAACTTTCGTTTTTGAAAATAAATCATCAAGTTAATGATGAGAAAACTCATTTAAAACCCGCAAAAGTACTTCTCTGTAACTTATTAAACAATTTTTTTGTAATAATAATGAAACTAAAAAAAAATTAAAGCTCGGGAAACGAAACGAACTTTTGTGCTTTGAAAATAATCAATAAGCTTACAATGAAAAAACAGATTTGGAATCCCAAAAGTAATTCTTAGCGATTTTTTTCATAAATTCCGTTACATTAATTGGAACAAAGTTAAAAATAATTAATGTCCATCTGCTTGGAAACAGACAGGAAATGGATGACTCTACAACCTGTTTTAAAAAAAAGATGAGTTTTCTATTATATACCAAATTATAGTAATTTTTGCTAAAATATAATTTTTCCGCCCCATGTTTGGATAGGATGAGGGGGGGGGGTGGTATCTTCAAATACTTCAAGTTCTCCTTGTCGAATTTAAAGAACTCTAGTACTCTCAGAAGTCAGTCGTTTATTTAAAATAGGGAAAGAATTTTTAAAAGAAAATTTTCAAAAGATTTTAAAAGAAGTTTTAAAGTTTTCATTATTTTTCTATGAACTCTTTTTATGTGTGCAGATTCATTCAATAAAAGATTTTATAACCGCCTAACCAAAGTGAAACTTGAAAATAGAAGTTTATTGATTTCAGTGGTTTCAAAGGAATTTCATTTTTCAAGGATTACTGTAATGCTTCCTACTGAATTGTATAATAATATTTTTACTCATTTTTCAAGAATTTCTTTACAATAAATCCAAGAATGCGCAGTATTTCCAGAATTTTGTTTTCACTCTTACGAATCCGAAAGTATTTAAAAAATCTTGAAACACTCAATATCTGCAACGGACAAACTTAAGAAAAAAAGAAAAAATGAAACGCAAGTGTCATTTGACCCTTTCCAATTCTGCCCTTTGTCCTCAAAAATCAGTCGATCTGTAGCACCCTCAGAAGTCAGTCGTTTATTTGAAAACAGGGAGAAAACTGAATACAAAATATAAAGTTTTAAAATTTTCATTATTTCTCAATAAACTCTTTTTATGTGTGCAGTTTTATCCAATAAAAGATTTTATAACCACGCAACCAAAGTGAAACTTGGAAACAGACAGGAAATGGATGACTCTACAACCTGTTTAAAGAAAAAATGAGTTTTCTATTATATACCAATCATAGTAATTTTTGCTAAAATGTAATTTTTTCCCCCCCATGTTTGGATAGGATGAGGGGGGTGGGGGGTATCTTCAAATACTTGAAGTTCTCCTTGTCGGATTTAAAGAACTCTAGTACTCTCAGAAGTCAGTCGTTTGTTTAAAAATGGGGAAAGAATTTTTAAAAGAAAATTTTCAAAAGATTTTAAAAGAGGTTTTAAAACTTTCATTATTTTTCTATGAACTCTTTTTATGTGTGCAGATTTATTCAATAAAAGATTTTATAACCGCGTCGGCAATCGGCACATGGGAGCATATCAACTCCTATCTAATAAAACGCTGTTCAAGGCTGGTGACCTTCTCAGCATAAATCACCCACCTATTGAGACTCTCGGCTTTCTTTCTCATGTCCTTATCCCCCCGCCCCCCAGTAACAGAAGTTTTGGTGGGACTGACGTTACAGCTTGACTCCACCATAAGACAAATCACTGCTTAATTCGGACATGATTTCGACTCGCAAAACAAATCTCGGGCATACAGGTGATAATTGGGAGTACAATCTAAACATGAATAATACAAGCAATAAAGTAGCCTCGGAATGGACTGAAACTCGGATTGACCAAAGGCATGCACACGGTAAACGTAAAGGTCTTGTTTCGGGCGATGAATGGAGAGTGGGTGTTTGTAATGCTAGAGGCGTGAATGATCTTAAGATAAGAGAACTACGAGAAACTATGCACGTAAGGAAACTAGATATTCTTTGTGTACCTGAGACAAAGAAAAAGGGTTGCGAATTTAGAAACATAGGAAATGGGGTGTTGAAAGGCGGTTGTGAAATATGGTCAGGAGTAGATAGCGAATCGCATCGTAGTCAAGGGGTCGGTTTAATTATGAATGAAAAAGCAAGTCATCATCTCATAGAGCATAATTTTGTATCACCCAGATTACTGTGGGCTAGAATGAAGGTAGGAATCAGAAGATTATTTATCATAGCGTGCTACGCACCAGTTGATAGCGATTCGAGGGAAGTTAAGGACGCCTTCCGGTACACTCTAAATGATACAATAAGTGTTTGCGATCAAGGTGAAAGAATAATTCTGCTAGGAGATATGAACGGATGGGTCGGTGTCCAACGTCAGGATACAGATACAGGAAGGGTGCTAGGTAATTTTGGAGACGCAACAAGAAAAAATTATAACGGGGAAGAGCTAGTTAGCTTATGCTTAGAAAAGGGCCTATTTATTACAAATACTTGGTTTAGACATTACCTTTTAGTCTGCAAAATAAACTTAGGGCGGGGATAGAGAACAAAGAAAACAAAGAAAACGAAACAAACACGAATAAAAATTGAAAATTTACAGAGACAAGAAGTGCAAACAGAGTTTCAAAAGAGGTTAACTGAATGCATAGATAGGGCAACGTGGGAAGCGCTTATAAGCAATAAAGATATAGAGGGCGCGTGGACTTTATTACAAGATGTCATTGTCAAAACTGCGACCGAAGCATGTGGTACGGCGGTTGTAGGAAGAAAGTCTGGCGATGCGTGGTGGAACGATGAAATTGCGGCAGCCCAAAAAGAAAAGAAAGAAGCGCACAATAAAACGCTGAACATGACAGGTCTTAGCGATGAGGAGAGAACTAGACTTAAAAATGATTACAGACACAAAAATAGGAAAGTTAAACGACTAGTCAAAGAGAGTAAAGAGAAAATCAGAACAGAAGAAGAGAATAAAATAATAAACTACTTTGAAGGAATTATGAAACTATTATATAAACAGTTGAAGGAAAGTAAAAGTACAGAGTTTGCTAGCATGAGAAACAGCAAAGGCGAAATGCTATATGATATAGACGGAATAGTAGACGCTTTGAAAGAGTCTTTCAAAGAACTATTGGGAGGTGAAGATATCGGACAACAAAACTGCGACATAGAAGATAATGCATTAGAAAACCCAATTGAAAAAGTCTGTGTCACTGAGGTCAGAGATATAATTAAGAACTTGAAAAACGGTAAGGCTGCGGGTATAGACAATATTAGCGCTGAAATGCTTAAATACGGTGGCGAGTACATACCTCACAGGTTGTCCGAATTAATAAATTTATGTATCGAAACGGGAGAAGTCCCAGCCGATTGGAGAAAAGCGATTATCGTACCAATATACAAAAGAAAAGGAGATAAAAGCAACTGCAGTAATTACAGAGGTATCAGCCTACTAAGTACCGTAAGTAAAATATACTCAAAAATACTTATCCGTAGGGTAATGGAAATTACAGAAGAGAAAATATGGCAAGTCCAAAGTGGATTGATGCCAGGAAGATCATGTACAGATCAGATATTTAGCCTAAGACAGGTCGCAGAAAAAAGTTTGAGAGTAGGAAAGAAAGTCTTCTGTGCATTTATCGATCTAGAAAAAGCATTCGACACGGTAAATAGAAGTAAACTTTGGGAAGTCCTTAAAGAGTATGGAGTGAATGGAGGGCTCCTACAAGCAATAAAAACAATATATACAGGTAGTAAAGCGAGTGTAAAGGTAAATGGGAAAAAGAGTGAATGGTTCGATATTATGCAAGGCTTGAAACAAGGATGCGTTATGTCCTCGTGGCTATTTATCATATTCATGGATAAGTGTCTTAGAAATGCCCCCTTCGACGAAAAAGGTGTAGATCTCGAAACCGTCAAGGTACGTGGGTTGGCTTTCGCAGATGACAAGATTGTTATGGCAGAATGAGTCGAAGACTTGCAAAGAATGTTGAATAAACTTAATACAAGCATGAAGAACATGGACCTCAAAATTAACGTGAATAAAACGAAAGTCATGGTGTTTGAGGGAAAAAGTGAGAAAGCAATATGCAATATAGTCTTAAATGATGAGAAATTAGAACAAGTTGACAAGTACGTATATCTAGGTAGTCTATTCACTAACGACGGAAAAATAGATGAAGAATTAGATAGGCGCATAAATAAGGGTAAGCAGGTTATCGGTAGAGCAGGGTCCATCCTCACAAATAAAAACATGTCAAAAAAAGCTAAAATGGCCATACATAACTCTATTTTCGTACCGACTGTACTATACGGTAGCGAGACATGGATCTGTCAAGAAAAGGACAGGAGTAAAATCAACGCGATCGGCATGAAGCCTCTGCGCATAATATGCGGGAAAACACTGATGGACAAAGTACGAAACGAGACAATCCTCAAAGAATGTGGTACAGGGGAGACACTAGTTGACATATGGGAAAGAAATCAGCTAAGGTGGTTCGGACATCTTG
The DNA here is from genome assembly GCA_932178445.1 of Andricus quercusramuli. NCBI lineage: Eukaryota > Metazoa > Arthropoda > Insecta > Hymenoptera > Cynipidae > Andricus > Andricus quercusramuli. The sequence continues at coordinate 45,411 of CAKNXH010057499.1, read as the reverse complement.
AAAGAATGAAAGATGAACGACTGACCAAGCAAGTGTATAAAGGTAAAGTAAATGGCAGAATGCCCAGAGGTAGACCGCCGAAAGAATGGTGAGAATCTGTGAATGAGACACTAATACGAAGAGACATAAGAAGCCATAGAAATACAAGAGCCTGCATGAAAAAATGCATGGACGTGAATGAAGCTAGAGTAGCATGCCAGGACTGAAATATGTGGCGACAAATAGTTCATAAACAGAGTGACAATAGAGTGAATGATGTCTGAAACAAAGACCTTGGATACTAATGGGCCCAGGTGGGGAACCATACATAATAATTTTGTGAGGCTCCTCACTTGGGGTGATCGCTAGAGAGATTGATCAGCAAACTGGGTCGGAGCGGTGTTGCGGAGTGAACGCGTCATTTATATAAATAACACGAGAACTCCAGATCAATCTAAAACATCTATACATAACACCTACATACCCATCCACCCTATACCCATATACCGATCAACCTAATACCTATATACCTATTTCACTACTTTCCAACCGAGCAAGTCACGCCTACCCCGGAAGGGAAAAGGCTTAATGGTAGAATAATAATAATAATAATAATAGTAGGGATGTGGCGACCCCATCGCCCGAGAGCTCCTGCTCTTGTAGTCAGCCGCGTTGCTTTGGGCTAACTCCACAATGCAACGAATTATGCGGTTACGACACAAGTATCGCGCAGTGCCACCCACAATAGGCCTCTCTCGGATGGAGGCCATGGTTCAGTTGGGAGTGGCAATAGGAACGAACCGAGGCGACGACCAGGCAATGACCCCGGACAAACGCGAGAACATCGATTTAAATGGTCGAACCAACTCAGGAGGGACCTTCTTACCTGTTGGCAAAGAAGCTCACCGCCGCGGAGAGGATTCATGAAGAGGTTGCATGACCGTTGGGGCAATATGCACCCGGAATATGCTCATAAAACGCCTCAGTATTTGAGAGATCAGGTATCCTTCTTGCGAAAAAACGGATATGAAGCTGTTTATCAACAGGAAGAGGAGCAACATCCTCCAGTGAACATTCCACCCGTTCCAGCAAGACCACCTTTGCAGATAGCCGATAATGTCAACATGAGAAGTAGGAGATCTATCCACCAAAAAGTCTTCCTCAGGATGGACAAATTAGCTGAAGCTAATACTGCTCTCCGCGATTTGCTCCCCGAAGATGTTAATCTCTGGAATCTGAACTGTGTAGTTTACGAGAAGGCGGTCTCCCTGCTTAGCGACGATAGAAGTAACGAAACTTCGGTACGTCTGAGTAAGACACGCGAGCGTATTGCACAGCTTCAGTTCAAAATTGAAACGGCGAGACGGCATGCATCAAATGTTCAGTGCGTGATTAGCTACATAACAGCAAATAAAAAGTTCACTCCAAAAGTTAGGGCACTTGCTCGAAACTTGAGGAAAGCAAATCACACGCTGAACAAGTGTAAACTGTCGACCATCAAGCAGCACTGGACGCAAAAAGTAAGATCTCTTTCAACAGCGAAACAGCGCCTTGAACGGCGAGTTAAGTGGATTCAGGAAAATTCCACCTTTTCTACTAATCCTTCCCGTCTGTTCAATAAAGCGTCATGTGTAGTTAAAAATCCGCCTAGTCGAGAAGAGATTCAAATCTTCTGGGAGCAAGTATATGGAGATACTTATCAGCTAAATGAAGACGCTTCCGATGTATCACTCTTTCGTAACTTTTGCCAAAGGCAAAGGTTACAAGATCCAGAGGAAGAGTGTCCACTAATTACTGCTGAAGAAGTGAAGAAAGTTATCGCTAGAACTAAGAACTTTTCGGCGCCAGGACCAGATAAAATCAACAACTTTTGGTGGAAGCTTGTTTAAACACCAGCTACAAGCTATTCACTGGCATCCTCAAAGAGAGAATATTGACATCTATCGAGCCGGTATGGAGTGCAATAGTCGAACAACGTGGATGCAAGAGAGGGCTGGCAGGTTGCAGGGAGAACCTGTTAATAGACAGGTGTATTACCCAGGATTCGATCAGGTATCGACGCAATCTGTCCATGGCTTGGATTGATTACCGTAAGGCATTCGATAACACGAACCATGAGCTTCTTATCAAGCTCCTTGAGTGCATGGAGGTGCATCAAAAAATAGTGAGATGCATAGAAGAGCTTATGCTCTTGTGGCGGACAAGATTTGTCATAACATCTGACAAAAGACAAGTGACTACAAGCTCTGTCACATATAAGAGGGGGGTCTTTCAAGGAGACTCTCTAAGTCCGATACTTTTCTGCATTTCCCTCTTGCCTCTATCTATTGTGCTCCGAGGCAAAAGCTCTGGATACCTATGTGGCCCGCCGAGCAGAAGAGAATATAAGGTCAACCACCTTTTATACATGGACGACCTTAAACTCTTTGCTTCCTCAAAAAAGGACCTTAACATCCTTGTAGATGCGGTAAATAGGTATTCTAAAGCGATTGGCATGAGCTTCGGACTGGACAAGTGTGCCTGCGTCCACCTACACCAAGGAAGACTAGAAACTACATCATCCAGTGACGATCAGGATGTTCAACTCATAGGCGGAAATACCATTCGACATCTTGGTATTGGAGAAACATATACATATCTTGGAATACCGCAAGCGGAAACCCAAAATGTGCATAACTTGAAAACGGCCCTTGGAAAAAGGTATCGCCAAATTCTCAGAAAAATTTGGGCTTCCGAATTATCTGGAAAGAATAAGATCCAGGCGACCAATATGCTGGCCATTCCTATACTGCTCTACACGTTTGGTGCAGTAAAATGGAACGTCGATGAGTTAAAACAACTTGATCGAAGCACACGCAAGATGATGACAATTCAACGAAGTCTTCATCCTAGATCTTCCGTACCTCGAATATATCTCCCTCGCGATAAAGGAGGTAGAGGATTGCTAAGCTTAGAGTGTCTTCATCGGAGAACGGTTCTGGCTACAGCCTGTTCAGTTCTAGAAAGCACGGATTCCCTTATGCGACTCGTACATCAACATGAAGTCGCCAATGCTGCGGTGTTTCTATACCATGCAGCAGATAGGGCCGCAGAGGAGCTTGACCTCCCATTTGATTCCAGCGACATTACACATGGCCTAGCATCACTAACACCTCTGGTGCTCAAAAGTCGTATACAGGAAGCAGAGCATACGCTTCTACTAAGAGAACATGCTGAGAAACCCCTCCATGGTAAGTTCTACGGCATCCTACGTAGAGAAGAGCTCTCGATGGGTCTGACCAACATGTTTCTCAAGTCTGCTGGATTGAGATCGGAGACCGAGGGATTTCTTTTTGCCTGTCAAGACGGCGTCAAAGACACCTTAGTTTACCGCGAGCGCATAATGAATATACCTGTACGCGATACCAACTGCCGAGCGTGCAAGCTAGAGCCCGAAACACTTGGACATGTTCTCAGTGGATGCTCTAAATATGCACGCTGCGCGTACATAGAGAGACACAATGCAGCTCTGAAAGTGATATATTACCATCTTAGGCATTTCTATGGTGTTGATCTATTGCCCGTCTTGCCATACGCCCAGGGGGAACTCGAGTCAGTTGTGGAGAATGATCAGTGTAAGATCTACTGGAATTTCTCATTCTCCACCACTCAACGTATCAGTGCTACGAAGCCTGACATTGTCCTCCAAGATCTGAAGAACAAGATCATTTACGTGATTGAATTCTCGGCACCAGCCGATGGTAATATCACGGCAAAGGAGGGAGAAAAACAGGCGAAATATCAAGCACTTCTTTTCGAGCTGAGTAAGCTGTACCAAGGCTACAAAGTCCATCTTATAATTCTCATAATCGGCTGCCTTGGAGGTATGAAAGCTTCATTTATTAGCCAACTCAACAAGACTCCGGCTTGCCAGCGTCAGGCTCATTTTATCGCGAACCGGATGCAAAAGGCTGTTCTCCTGGGGTCACTCCATCTGGTCCGTCAACACTGTTCCTCTTAAATTCTACAAAGATTGGTAGCTCTAAAAAAGTATCCAGAGGTGAAACCTTCATCTCCAACTGTCTTGTCTGCCGCGTAAGGTCATCCGCGGCTAGAGACCTGACTCCAGGGAACAGTGTTGCCCGATGTTATCACGCGTAAATTTCCCGCTCTTGCTTACCTTCTAGGACAGAAGGAGCAGAAGCGGATGACGTACACGTTCCAGTAGCTTTGGGATTGGTTTCTTTAAGGAATCATGATCGAAGCTTCCGGAGCCTACAACTTCTCTTAATAATAATAATGTTGGGAAATTCAAACGAACTTTTGTTCTTTAAACTTAATCAACAACTCTGAAGTTAGAAGTCACATTTTGTTCCCTCAAAAGTAATTTTTAGGATTCATTGTAAAAATTTCATTACATTTAATTGAACGAAACTAATAAAAAATGTAATCTCGGGAAACGAAAGGATCTGTACTTCTTTAAAAATAACCAACAAGTTGAGAATAAAAAATCACATTTTGAACCCCTGAAAGTAATTCTTTGAGATTCTTTCCATAAATTCTGTTACCTTAATTGTAACAAAGTTAAAAATATGTAAACATGGGAAATCCAAACGAACTTTTGTTCCTGAAAAATAACCTACAGGCGAATATAAGAAAATACATTTTGCACACCCAAGAGTAATTCTTTGTAATTAATTGCAAAATTTTTGTTACGTTTATTTAACAAAACCAACAAAAAATTGAAACTGAGTAAATCAAACAAACTTTCGTTTTTGAAAATAAATCATCAAGCTAAAGATAAGAAAACTCCTTTTAAAAACGCAAATAAATTCTGTGCAACACATTAATGTTGCAAACAAAATATAATGAACAAAATTAATACAAAAAAATAAATACAAAAAAATAAATACAATTAAACAACAATAACACAATAAAATGATATAACGATAAAAAATGAGCATTAAATAAGATAAAAATTATGTACAAGTTGACGAAGATAAAATTTATTTAAAGTGGCTAAGTATCAAAAACTTAGGAAATCTTGAAATCAAACTGCTTTAAGAATTACTTTTGGGTGTTAAAAATGTATTTTCATCTTAGACTTTTTTATTTATTTTTAAGAACGAAAGTACGTTTCGTTTAACCATGCTTTAATTTTCTTTATTTTGTTACAATGAATGTAATAGAAATTTTGTAATGAATGGAGAACTCTTAGGGGTTCTAAATATGTTATTTTATTTTGTACTTGTTGGTTAATTTATAAAAACAAAAGTTCGTTTCGTTTCCCGAGCTTTAGATTATTTTTTTATTTATGATGAATTTGAAAGAAAAAAAGGTTGTTTGATTTTCCGAGTTATTAATTTATTTTTATTTTGGGTTTGTAAACATTAAATGCAACAATAATTATTCAACGATTCGCAAAGAATTAACTTTGGGGATTCAAATTGTATTTTATCTTATTGCTAGAATGGTTGATTTATTATTAAGAACGAAAGGTCGCTTGGTTTATGCCAGAAATGAAAAAAAAAGAAATTAAAACCACTTTTGGGGGTTTAAAATTGCTTTACATTTCTTTATTGTTTTTACTAAATTAAATGCAAAAAAAAATTATTGGTTATTTTTAAAGAATTAAAGATCGTTTCGTATCAAGACCTTTTAATTTTTTTTTATTTTCGTTACATTAAATGCAACGAAAATTTTACAATGAATCCCAAAAATTACTTTGATACAACGAATGTAACAGAATTTATGAAGAAAATCGCTAAGAATTACTTTTGGGGGTTTCAAATAAGTTTTTTCATTGTAAACTTGTTGATTATTTTTAAAGAACACAAGTTCGTTAGAATTTTCCATGTTTAATTATTTTCAACTTTGTTACAATTAAGGTAACAGAATTTATGAAAAGAATCTCAAAGAATTACTTTTAGGGGCTCAAAATGTACTTTTTTATTTTCAACTTGTTGGTTATTTTTAAAGAACAAAAGTTCGTTTGGATTTCGCAACTTTAATTATTATTAACTTTGTTACAATTAATGTAACAGAATTTATGCAAAAAATTGCAAAGAATTCTTTTGGAGGTTCAAAATGTGTTTTCGATTTTTAAACTAGTTGATTATTTTTAAAAAACAAAAGTTCGTTTCTTATCCAGAGCTTTAAATTATTTGTTCAGTTTTGTTACATTAAATGTAACAAAAATTGTGTAGAGATGTGCGAAGAATTACTTTTGAGGATTTGAAAATGACTTTTCTTATCTTGGACTTGTTTATTTATTTTCTGGAACAAAACTTTGTTTGGTTTTCCCGGTTTCAATTTTTTGTTAGTTTTCTTACAATAAATGTAACAAAAAGTTTGCTATGCATCTCAAAAAATTACTTTCGTTTGGTAGAAAATGTGTCTCTTATTTTAGACTTGTTGGTTAGTTTTAAAGAACAAAAGTTCGTTTCTTTTCCTCAGCTTTAGGTTTATTTATTGTTTTTGTAGCAATAAATGTAAAAAAAATTTCCATCGCCTGCAAAAGAATTACTTTTGATGTTAAAAATGTGTTTTCTTATCTTAGACTTGTTGGTTAATTTTAAAGATCAAAAGTTTGTTTGGATTTCCCATTTTTTATTTTTTTTTATTTGTTACAATGAATGTAACAAAAAATTTTGTAATGAATCGTAAAGAATTACTTATTATAGACTTGTTAATTAATTTTGAATAACAGAAGTTTGTTTTGTTTCTTCTAGTTTTAAGTTACTTTGTTGGTTTTACAACAAAAATGTAACAACATTTCTGCGACGAATCACTGAGAATTTCTTTTTGAGGTTTATAACGTTTTTTCTTACCTTAGACTTGTAGATTAATTCTGAAGAACAAAAGTTCGTTTGGTCTTCTGAATTTTAAACATCTTTGTTGGTTTTCTTACATGAAATGTCATGAAAGTTCTGTATTAAATTGAAATTCATCTTTTTTAGGTTGAGCAAATGTTATGTTATTTTAAGGACGGTATTCAACGTTTGCAAGAACAACTTGTTACACAACAAAACCACCAATTATTAAAACAATGGTGGCTTCGGTTTTTCCGTTGTCCTTCCAAAGTATGACAGCCCTCAGTCCTTTCTTCCTCCCGTAGTCGAGTTTAAATATTGGTGCGCTGTGCTCCCCCTCCCTCTGTTAGTATTAAGTTACGCCATGCGCGGCGTGACGAGCGGACCCCGGGACGAAGTTCAGTCCCGCGGTCAGTTCGTCAGTTGGCCCTCGACCGGTACTCGGCGAGCATCTCGCTCTGCTTACAACCCCTGCCATCGGATGGCATATCCTCCGGTTCGCGGAAGGCACCGCTGCCCGGTGTCTTTTTCCGTGCGTGACTTTAGTTTCAGTTCGGTATAAGTGCGGTTTCTTTTCTGTTCTCGGAACGAACTTCCCGAATGTGGGTAGTCGCCCTTGCTTCTAGACAAATAAAGACAATTTTTGGTTTAGTGGAAAGTTCAGAGTTATTATTTTGAGTGTACCCCCCCCCCCTCTCAACGGATAACGGATTAACGACAGGTCCCATCCAGACTCCAGGATGATCCTCAAGAAACCCCCTAACATGTCGTCGCCGCCTCCGAATGTGCTTCCTTCGGAAAGGAAGAATGTAAGTATTCTGTTCTAATCAGTGCCCCTTCGGTTAGTTTCTTCTTTTCGTGTTTAAGAATCTCATTATTTCTAACTTCGTTTCCCTTTCTGTCGATCCTCATAGTAGGATCGGAGAACGGTCAAGTTTAATTAAGTCTGATCTCTCCTCGCGATCCTCATCGTAGGATCGGA
>CAKNXH010057499.1:8931-37649 GCA_932178445.1 Andricus quercusramuli | reverse complement strand
CATCGTAGGATCGGAGAACGTTCAGATTTCATTGAATCGGGTCTCTTTTCGCGATCCTCCTCGTAGGATCGGAGAATATGGAATTCAACTAAACTCAGACCCACTCACGATCCTCGCCGTAGGATCGGAGTTCACTCAAGTTAACCCTTTACCGTCGTTACCCTTTCTCACGATCCTCATCGTAGGATCGGAAAACGATTCAATTAAAGTAAACCAAGCCTTCCTCACGATCCTCTCCGTAGGATCGGAGACCGCTGTAGATACAGTCAACTTGACCCCCTCCCTTGGCGATCCTCACCGTAGGATCGGAGGCCCTGCTTTTGACGGCACTCGCCCTTCACCGGCGACACTCCCTTTCCCCTTTGCTGAGACCGACCTCGAGCGCTCCTCTCGGTCCTCTCCGTAGGATCGGAGGGCAAGGCGACTCCAGCAGTCTGAACGCTCTTCGCGATCCTCGCCGTAGGATCGGAGGCTGCTACCACCCGCGGTCCTGACACCATATCAGCGACGTCCTCCTTCTTTTGTTGGGTAAACTTAATGTGATATAACTTCTTATTATTTTTTACCTTATCAAACTAAGAATTTAAAAAAATGTAAAGGCTTGAATTTCGCGTCTTGTAGAAACAATCAAAAATGAACGATGTGAAATTTTTGCGGGAGCTGAAGTGAACCGCCAGCACGAACACTATCTCAACACTTATGAGACAAACAAGTGGTTGCCAAAGCTCGATTCTGATTGGTTCATTATGTCCAACTTTGAAGCTTTACTGTGCCCAAACTAAGGCCCAGATCAAATTTTGCGAGAGGACTTCCCTGTTTCTTTTTTTGTCCTCTATCACCCAGTACCGGCATGTTCATAGGTGGTGGGACACCCTGTATGATGCAACAATGCTTTAGAACGTTCCACATTATAATCGACACGTTCGGTATTTTGTCAACAATATGCTGTTTGATTGTCAGAAGCTTTGACTTGTTCAGTGGGTCATTCAAAATCCTTAGTTCTTGGGCAAACTTTCGAACCTTTTCGGTGAACGGTCTACCAGATGTTATGTAGTCAATCACACATTGAACACGGGACGCATTCTGTCTTGCCCATCCAACCTTCTTGTTCAGTTGATGTAAGCGTATTTTGGTCTTTTGATCCATCGTCGGTTCTAGCCTTCGATTTGAATCAGCCAAAGCTGTCGCAGCACCATGAACTGAGCAATTGATGGCCCAGAGGTCGGACTCTTGCGAGATATCTCCACAAATGGAGGCATCCATTTCAGCTAGATATTGGGGCTTAGGAGGAACTTGCATGTTAATCTACCTCCTTGTACTGAAATTGCGATCATCTCTCATAAGGTGCCTGCTTTCTGCGGTTGGTCTCAATTTCGCTTCCTCATCTTCACCTGCAGCTTGATTAAGACTATTCCTGTTTTGAATCAAATCTGTATTCGGAGTGAAAAATTGGCTAATTTCGATACTTTTTGAGTAAAGCATTTTTTCGGATTCTAATTCAAGCATTAAAAAAACGCTTTACACAAAAACTACTGTAATAAGCATATTTTTCACTCTGAATGCAGATTTGAATCAAAACAGGAATAGGCCTTAATTATCTGGAAAATATGTAATTGTAGTATATGTATATGGTGTCAAATGAGGCATTCAATTACGAGGTTGGGCCCTAGTTCCACTGCCCTTGAGGTAGTTTAAAAAATGGTTTTTCAATGATTTTAATAATCAACATAATATTACTGATTATGTAATTTCAAATAAAAAACATTTTTTTAGTGAAAAAATTTTACAACTTACAAAAAACATTTATGTAATAATGTTTTTTGCAATTAAGTTTCTTCTTACTCTCGGTTCTTACCAATTTTTGAGAAATAGTTGTATTTTAATCCATTATGGCATCTTCTTTTCAGGGAAAACATTCTCTACAACTCTACTGTTTCCGATTTTAAATGTATTTTTTTCTATGTCTGAAATCGGCGAAAGAATTTTTGTCAAGACAAAGTTTTTTAAAGAAATAACTATATTTGAATATTATTTACTTACTTTTGAAGTTGGACACGGTTGAGTTGTAGGGAATGTTTTTTCCGGAGAAATGAACCATGATTTATTAAACTCTAAACATTTTCACAAAATTGGTTAGAAGCGACAGCATGAAAAAATTCAATTACAAAAATTACTCTTATGAAAGAGAATTCTTGGTAAGTATATGATCCAATACTCACCAGTATTTTTCTCACAGGGGTAGTGTAAAAATAATTATTTTTCATAGTTTTAAACTTTTTCCATAACAAATAATTTTTATTCTTTAATAAGAAATTACTGATAATATTACTTAATTTCGTAAAAACATAGACAACTTTTTTTTAGAGATGTGGTTTTTGTAACGTGAACAACCTTATATTTGATTTTATAAGAATTTATTAATTTTAGTTCTATCAGAATTTAATAATTCTAATTTTATAAGAATTCCATAATTTCAATTCCACAAGTATTTGATAATTTTAATTTTAAAAATGTTTAACAATGTATGTTATGCAACAATGCTTTTTCAGTTTCAGAAGTATCAAGCGGTTCTGACGATGACAGGAATAAAGAATCAGTTCCTACTTCAACGCGTATCCTCCTAGTTAAAAGCCTGATCTTTCCTTTCTTTGACTACGGCTGTGTGGTATATGACGATATTACTGATGAGCTGAATGCCAAGCTTGAGCGTACGCTTAAGGCGCTTCCTCAAGCCTTATTTTTAGCCCATGTATTCGTTTTCACATGAATCCCGCTAAACGGATGAATTGTTCAATGTAATATTTTAACCACATAATCTGAAGAGCATAATGCCTAAAAAGAAAGTTTTTTTTTCGAAAAATGGTCTTGTTTTTTTTTTCAATTAATCGAAAATCTGTTTCATTTCTGCGCCTGGAGACGAGCAATCCGCCACCGGGAAAGTACCCCCGTTGAACCTAAAACAGGCGCTCTGCAAATGCATATAAAATTTACGATAATTCACCGTGACGGTTCTCGAGCATGCTGAACCCAGGGGGTCGCTCGTAAATCAACCGCCCTTTCGATTGTTGCATCCTAACACGATTCGAGCCGCTTGAACGAAATTGATAATTATTAAAATATGCATAAATTGAATTTTTATATGCTGCATTAGGTTCATTACATGTGACCGTCCACGAAGAAAGGGACCTAATGCGTCAAAGCTGAATTTTACAGGACGGGCGATTGTAGCAGAGCCTGCAAGCCAGCATCTAAGTAGTGGGGATGCGTCTACGAAAAGTACCCCCTCCACTTACCACTACACTGTTAGGCACGAGCCAGTGGATCTCACGGACACGTCGCGTACAGCTGTGTGGTAAGTGGCGGGGCTGGCTTTCGTAGGCCTCTCGTTCGCTCTCCCCGTACGCTATCATGCCTATGTTTGTGGGTTAATAACAAGAAAAGTAATTCACTTAAAAAAATTCTGATTACTGGAAATGAAAGAGCAACTCGGCAACTATCGATTGGCGTAAGAAAATGAAAATTGATTTTTTCCGCATTAGGTCCCTTTCTTCGTGGACGGTCACACATAATTACGAGACGATCAAAAAAAAAATAGACTAGTACTTTTTACCCATTTTTTCCAATTATATCATTTTCAAATTTTATCAGCCAATAAAAATTTCATCCATCCATGTTTTGCGCAATTTTAAAGATTGTAACAGTATTCACTGTCGGCGGTCGATTTACTTTGGTCTTTAGCGAAAGACAAATGCAGATTCCAGGAGCTCAGATAATTGCACATCGGAGTACTAAATTAATTGATTACTCAATTTACGATTAATCAATTCATTATCGCTTCCTCATAGAGGGGGTTTGGAATGACCTAAATTTTCGAATATACTTTTTTGACATATTTAGATATAATTCGTCCCTTTGAAAAGATGTTCGCGTGTGTGTGTGCGTGCGTGCGCGCGCGCGTGTGTGTAACTTTTTTCTGTTAACCACATCTGGAAAATGTACTTTAAATTTTTTGTTGAATATTCAGCTCTTTTCATATCCAAGATAATAATAACATATATCAAAAATGAAGTTTTTTTTTCATATTAAATCAAAATTGAAAGTTATTCTACCTTTCTCGTTTGAACTTTCATAAAAATTCGTCTCATTCTGGTAGAAAATTAATATTCTTGCTTGAAATTTAATCTTTTTTCGTTGAAAATGCAACTATTTCAGTAAGAAGTAATCTTTTTCATTTAATCAAGGTGTCTAGTGTTCTGAAAATCCTTGGAAACCTGAAAAAGTCCTGGAATTCTTTTTTTCCTGGAAAAAAACCTGGGAAAGTCCTTGAATTTTGCTCGTGGTTCTGCAATTTTTGTTCCTTTAAAGAAAAAATAGTTTTTTAAACTTTTTCTCTGCTGGACAAAAAAAGATTACCTTTTTAACTAGCCTGTTTATTTTATCACGCAGTGAAAATCACGAAACTACAATCGAAATGGTATTTGAATATTAATGGTTAGAGCAAGTGAAAAATTGGTCGTGGCAAAGTTAGGGAATTTTGAAAAGGAAGTTTGGGACTAGTGATTATTTTAGTTAGTAATTTATTTACCTTGTGTTTTTATTTCTTTTCTTACAGTTGCTTCATCCTGACGTCTGTAATTGTAGTGAAGAATTTTATTATTTGGTTGCAAATTCAACAATTTTTATTAAAAAGTCATACTTTTTTTTGAAATATCTACAATTCATCTTTTTGGTTGAAAATGCTTTTTTTTTGGTTGAAAAATAATTTTTAAACTAAAAACATAACTATTTTTGGCTGAAAATTCATATTTTTTGAATTGAAAATTCAATCACTTGGGTAAAACTTGCACCACTTTGTTAAAAATTTATTTGTTTAATGGGTTGATCTCATTGATTGAAAATTTAAATATTTTGCTGAAAATTCTATTTTTCATTTAAAATTAATTTCTTAACCTAAAAATGTAACTTTCCCATTTTTCTTGTGTTGTTGAAAATTAATATTTTCTGGTTAAAAATGCTGTCTTTTGGCTTGAATGTTTTATAATTTCTTTGATATTTTTTCCTGTCTTGGCTGAAAAATCTTTATTTGTTGAAAATTCGTCTTTTTGATCAGAAAATTCGTTTCTTTCGTAGAAAATTAATAATTTCGGATTGAAAATTCAACTTTTTTGTAGACATTTTTTTTTGTTAGTTAAAAGTTGACATAGTTTATTAAACATTCATTCTTTGGTTGCAGAATGGCAAATTCATAATTTCAGTTGAAAACTCCTCTCTTCGGTTCAAAATTCAACCATTTAGTTCAAATATATTTTACTGAAAATTAATCATCTTTAGTTAAAAATTAAATTATTTCTCTGTAAATAGGTGTCTTTTGTTGAAAATTTGTCTTTTTTGGTAGAAAATTAATTTTCTGTGTTGAAAATTCGATGTTTTCGTCAAGAATTCATCTTTGTAGGTTAAAAGTTTAACTATTTGGTTGAAGGTTAAAAATTTAACTATTTCATTGAAAATTCGTTTCCCTCTTGTTGCAAATTCATCTCTTTTTTATTAGAAAGTTTATTTTCTTTATTAAAAATTCAATGACTTGGTTGGAATCTAAAGAAACAGCAATAAAAAATCATCTTACTGGCTGAAAATTCAATTATTTTGTCGAAAAAACTTTATTTTTGTATGAAAATTAATTTTTTGAATTGAAAATTCAACTATTCCATTTTAGGTTGAAAATGGATATTTTTTAGTCGAAAATTCAGCTATTGAATTTTTCATTAAAAAATTCACCTTCTTTTATTTAAAATTTAACCTTTTGGTTGAACGTAGAACTACTTCGTTGAAAACTCATTTTATTTCTTGAAAATTAAACTATTCAGTCAAAAATGATTTTTTTTGCATACATTTTTTTTACTGAAAATTTAACTATTCCAGTTTTGGTTGAAAATTCATATTTTTCTAGTAAATTTATCTTTTTCGGTAGAAATTACAAATCTTCCTAATTGAAAATTGAACTACTTGATTGAAAATTAAACTTCTTTTCCTTTTTTTTTACGAAAATTAATTTGTTTAACTGAAAATTTAACTATTCCATTTTTGGATTGAAATTTATCGTCTTTAGTTAAAAATTCAACTATTCGGTTGAAAATCTATGTTATTATTTGTTTGAGAATTGGTTTATTCTGTTGAAAATTTGTCATTTTCTGGTAAAAAATTAATTTCCTTTGTTGAAATGTCGTTTTGGTAAATAATTCAACTTTGTAGGTTGAAAGTTAAACTATTTGGTTAAAAATTTAAATATTTTGTTGAATTTTTTTTTAATTGAACTGTTTGGTTGAAAATTTAACTATTTTATGGAAAATTCGTTTTTTGTTGTTGTTGTTGGAATACGACCTATTCAATTTTTCGTTGAGAATTCGTCTTTTTGTCGAACATTCCGATGTTCGTGTTGAAAATTCAACTATTTTTGGTTAAAGTTTTGGTTGAAAATTCAACTGTTTTCTTGAACATTCGCCTATTTCGACAGAAAATTCGTCCTTTTCAATTTAAAATTCACCGTTTTGTTAAGAATTAAACTGTCTTCCAAAAAATTCAATTATTTCTTTGGAAATGTAACTGTTTTTAGTTGCAGTTTAATCTTTTCTGTTTTAATTCGATTATTTAGTTGAAAATTCATCTTTGTAGGGTGCAATAAACTCAACAGTTTGGTTACAAAATCAACTTATTTGTTGACAGTTTCATTATTTCATTGCAAATAAACCTACATCAGCTAAATTATAAACAGCAAAAAATATTGAATTTCAAAAGTTTCATTAAATTATTTTTTGAAGCTGAAAAAGAGATAAAATTTAAATATTTTCTGTCATAGCGTCATAATGTTTCGCCGTCATAAAATAAACAATGCCCAAAAAAAACTTTTTGTTCTATAAAATCAGATTTTAGGGGCGTCAGAGAAATTTCGCATGACACTTTTTCAATTCCACTAGACCTACGATTTCTACTATGTTCCGTGGAAAGTATTATTTCTTTACTGTAAAAAAGTACCTGGAAAAATGTATATTTCTGTCCTGGAAAACCTGGAAAAGTCCTGGAATTTTTGTTTGAAGAAACGCTAGACACTCTGATTTAATAAATGAACTATTTTGTTGCAAATACGTATATTTGGCTGACTCAAACTACTTTTTTCTGTGAGATTAACATCTTTTTTGTTTGAAATATGAACTATTACATGTTTCCCTCAGAAGTCGTCAGCTCTTTGGGTTAAAAATCAAACTATAGTTTCAACTGTTATACTTTTTATGCTTTGTACACTTTTCTCTATACTTTATACTTGTAACTCACTACGATAACTTGAACCAAATGTACATAATTGCAACAAAATAGTTCATTTATTAAATGAAAAAGATTACTTCTTACCGAAATAGTTGCATTTTCAACAAAAAAAGTTTAAATTTCAAGCAAGAATATTAATTTTCTTCCAGAATGAGACGAATTTTTATGAAAGTTTAAACGAGAAAGGTAGAATAACTTTCAATTTTGATTTAATATGAAAAAAAACTTCATTTTTGATATATGTTATTATTATCTTGAATATGAAAAGAGCTGAATATTCAACAAGAAATTTAAAGTACATTTTCAATGTACCTATCACGCCTGGATATCAATCTGAGCTACACTCCATCACAATTTTATGATTATAGCTCTTTTCCTTTTCCAGATGTGGTTAACAGAAAAAAGTTACACACACACGCGCGCGCGCACGCACGCACACACACACACACGAACATATTTTCAAAGGGACGAATTATATCTAAATATATCAAAAAAGTATATTCGAAAATTTAGGTCATTCCAAACCCCCTCTATGAGGAAGCGATAATGAATTGATTAATCGTAAATTGAGTAATCAATTACTTAAGTACTCCGATGTGCAATTATCTGAACTCCTGGAATCTGCATTTGTCTTTCGCTAAAGACCAAAGTAAATCGACCGCCGACAATGAATACTGTTACAATGTTTAAAATTGCGCAAAACGTGGATGGATGAAATTTTTATTGGCTGATAAAATTTGATTTACGAGCGACCCCCTGGGTTCAGCATGCTCGAGAACCGTCACGGTTCTTTCTTTTTGGGCATTATGCTCTTCAGATTATGTGATTAAAATATTACATCGAATAATTCATCCGTTTAGCGGGATTCATGTGAAAATGAATATATGGGCTAAAAATAAGGCTTGAGGAAGCGCCTTAATGCTTCCATTAAGTTCATCTATAACATCCCCAAAAGTGAACATGTTACTCAGTATAGACAAAGAGCAGGACTCCTTAATGTCGCCAAACGAAGACAATTTTTTATGGGTAATTTACTGTATAGCCTATTCAGTAATGAAGCTCCGCACTATCTTCTCATCCTCTTCCATTTCATTGACAAAGATCAAACAACACATTCCAAAGTCCGTAAGAGGAAAACAGTATTAAAAATTCAGCATAACGGCACGTGTAAAATGCAACGATCCTTTGCTATTCGTGGTGCTCGCCTTTGGAACAAACTACCTATGACCATTAGAAATGCACCTTGACAATTTCATTTTAGAAAACCCCCTTTTTCATTACTTATTCAACACATAAAATCCTACCCTCGAAGTCACACATTGGTAACACTTAAATTCATAATTAAAATCTATATAAGTATGTGTATGAATGCGTATTTACTTTTAAGTAGGTATACTTGCGTATTTATATTTCCCACTTGAAGAAGTGGACGTACAAAAGGACGTACAAAAGGACGTACAAAAGTAAGTACAAAAGTACGTACAAAAGTACATACAAAAGGACGTACAAAAGGACGTACCAAAATACGTCTCAAATTGGGATACAAAAGGACGTACTTTGGTACGTCCTTTTCTACGTCTTTTTTTACGTCATTTCTTACATTAAGAAAAGTGCCTGAAGATTATTTTTATTTTAGTTTAATACATTGCAAATATTTCTAATATATTCTATACGTTGAAACAAAGGATTATTTTGAAATCAAAAAATTAAAGTTATACAGTCATACAAAAAATTTAGAAACTAACGAAATTTATATGATATTATAATATCATATAAGACCAATTTCATATGAAATGGAGCAGTCTGACCCAGGTGATTTCACGAAATTGGTTGGGGCTAAAATATATTGTTTTCCAAAGTAAAATATGAGAGATGTATTTTTTGCTTTTGATCAAAAATTTGTTTTCACGAACTTAGGGCTACATGAATATTCAAGTGAATTATGTAAAAAATAACGGAAATTTTCCTAAAAGTATTGTATTTTGGGAACCAATTGACACAATTTAATTTTCTTCGCAGGGTCTTGTAGAGAGAACTAAACTCTTTTGAAATCCACAAAGAAAATTTGAAAAAGTTAAAAATTACCAAAATGGCGTATATTTTTCGGAAAAAGTAAAAAGTCAATTTTCTCAAAAAGGCCACCTCCGATTTTTTTTTCTTAGATTTATATTAATATGATGAAGATATCCTGTGAGTTTTATCCTCACTAAACCATTCCTTCTTATGGAAAAACTTATTTTTTGAAAACTAACTTTTTTTTAATATGATGTATAACTATGAAGTTAATTGAAGATGTTGACGATATAAAAACAGTTGAATGCTCCATCCGAAAAAAACGAAAGTCCGGAAAAATAGAATATTTTGTTTCGTGTCATTTCATCTTTGGCAATATCTGGAGTAAAAAAAATCGTGTTGAGTAAAAAATTTCGTTAGTTTCTTAATTTTTTGTATAACTGTATAACTTTAATTTTTTGATTTCAAAATATACCTTTTTTCAACGTATATCAATCCTGGTGTTTTCTTTAGCGACAACCAACTATGCTATTATACTATTTGTTTAATGAACAAGCTGGATACATTAGAAATATTTTTAATGCACTAAACTAAAAAAAAAAATAATAATCTTCAGGCACTTTTCTTAATGTAAGAAATTACGTCAAAAACAACGTACAAAAGGTCGTACCAAAGGACGTACCAAAGGACGTATAAAAGTACGTCCTTTTGTATCCCAATTTGGGACGTATTTTGGTACGTCCTTTTTTACGTACTTTTGTACTTCCTTTTGTACGTCCTTTGGTGCGTCCTTTTGTATGTAATTTTGCATGTACTTTTGTACGTCCACTTTTTCAAGTGAGTTATAATATCCTTCTGTTGATAGCCCGGATCCAATTTTTCGTATCATAGTTTAGTTCTTTACCTTGGTTAATACCTATTTTTGATTTCAATCTTCAAATCGATCGCCGTCAAATTTTAATTGTAATAAGTATCACCTGTTCCTTATAGGGCTATTTAGCCCAGGAACTTTTCATGAATAAATACAACAAAAAATGTATGCGTGAATATTCTCTCATCCATGTAATTTTTATTTCAATATTTATTCAGTACAAAAGCACTGAATTTATATTAATTAATACTTTTTGTTACCACCGACAGAAGGACATGTTAACACTGCAAAAATGAGTGATGTCGTTAATTTTAAAGTCCTTTGAAAATTAGGATGAAAGGCATTTCTTATCTTGTAGTACTTTCAAAGGTTATTTCATTATGCTTAGAAATATAACTAAATAAATATTATACTCAAACTCAAGTAGATTTAATATATTTGTATCATACTCATCGTACCTTCAAAACCAGTGAACGACATACGTGTCTCTCAGTGAACAACACTCAACAGAAGGAATAAGTTTTTAGGAAATTAAACACACTTTTATTATTGATATCCATGATGTACTTATGATTGCTGTTTGCTTCCTTCATTCCTAGGAAATCGCTTTCAACGAATCTTAAGTATTCAGTATCTATTTAATTGGTTTTGGATTTCCACACTTCAAAAGTCAATCACCGACACCCCAGAATGAATTTGGCAAATTCGTGAACTGATCAACTGAACATAACCACACAATATCGAAAGTATTCCTTTTCGACAGAGACTTTTATGTTTCTTATAAAAACATCCATGATTATATAAAATAATGTGGGGTGTCGTTCACTGAATTTTAATAAATTATTTAAAAATAAATATAACTAGAGTTTAACAAATAATAATTATATTACTGGGTACCGTCTGAAAGCTGAGAAAATCTGCCCTTTCACATGTATTCATCTTCGTTACCAACCAATAAACACATAAATTAATATTCTTCTTTCTCTTAAAACTTTTTCTTGAGGTGTCGATAATACCCCTGTTTATTCCAATTCGGAAACGTATTCCTTGTGATTTTCAGAGAAAACTAGGTCTTTGAAGTACCAATTTATCAAACAACAGATCAATCAACAGACATCACGAATATGCAAAGATTTACTTAAGAAGCTTTTTTTGGGATTGAAAGCTTAATATTCCAAGATACAGATTATCAACATGCATTCTGTGATTCACACTGCAGCTGATGTTATAGAAATGGGAAGTGGTTTTAGTTATTTTACTCTGTTTCCTTCTGAAAACCTTCGCGGAGAATTAACCACTTTAATTCATTCAGCGAATCGTTAATTAGCTCGGACACTAAATGAAGTGAAAATTGAATGTAATCCTTACAAAGTGAAAAGATCCATATTTTTATCTACAAAGGATTTAAAGGATTTTGTGTATGTGGCAACTGCGCTAAAAAGCAGAAGATAGAATTATTAAAGTTAATCTTAACGAACTTATAATTAAAATAGTTAAACTCTCATCAAATTTGAAAGTTGAAGGCAAAATAAGAGTATATACCATGCCTTTTTTGAAACATGATTTATAAAATGCAAATTTTTTTTTACGTGGAATTTTATGGTGCATTAGTAGTAAGTGTCTGTAATATTTTTTAATAAAAAGTTTACAACAAAGATTTATAACTAATAATTTATTATTCAAGTAGTAAAATATTATTTATTTAAAAGAATCGTATCAAAACTATGATTTTCATATTTTTAATTGTTTAACAAAATTTTTAGTTTCACTTTTTATAATGGAGATAACAATGATTATAAGTTTAAGTTTAACAAAATACAGTTCATAAAAATTGACATGCTAACAAACAAATGTATGAAAAACAAAATTTTAAATAATTAACAAATAATTAAATCTTCATATGAGTTATAACAAAACGAATTAAATTTTCGGAGTAACTCTTGCATTACTACTTTATATTTTTTAAATATATTGTCTGGACAACACTTATCCACTACTGAAGAGTGATCCACAAATATGATCGTCAATCAATACCTATTATTATTGTTGTAACCAAGGACCTCCGCAGTTGTCTGCGGGGAAGGGGAGGTGTTACCTCTACTTGACTCGTCCCCGGGTGGCGGATAGGGGAATGCTCGCTGGAAACAGAGGGTAGGGCTGAAATAAAATAGGCCCTGCGGACCAAACACATTGGGTGAAGGATACACCGAGAAACAACCAGAATGTTTCCCGCTGTGGCCCACTTGGACTGCTCCGAACCACGTCTGCCTTACCCGCTGACGTGGCGAGGGGCTGATGTGGGCTTGCACTGCCGAAGTGTCAGCCGCAGTAGGGATCAGAAGCCAGCCCCTTCGGGACTTGATCAGGGAGTGCGTCGTGGCTGCAGAGGTCGGAATCTGCAGTACCACGGGCGAGTTCCAGTCCTTCCTTGTTTTCCAGGACTGGTTAAATGAAGGCTGGGTCCCAGGGAACTGGGGTAGGACTTAGGTGCGAAGGTATACCCGTTCCCAGCTATTTCGGCCCGCTCCTCCACGCACGATGCGCTAGCGATAATACATGGCACCCTCAACTCCCAAAAGCGTGGAAAAGAAGGAAGAGTCAAGTTCAACACCTGAATAAAAAATTGATCAGGTGCTCAAGGAAATGCAGTCCTTGTTGGCTACAATGTCTAAAGCAGCAGAAAAGCGAAAAAAATGTCAACACGGATATCAAAGATGGTATCCCAAAGTTGATAGAAGCTATAGAAGCGATTCAAGGGGAGCGAGAGCCGATGAAGTCTGTGAAAGCTTGCACGCTAACTACATCAAAGCACAAGATGCAAAGAAGTCACAGCACACCGAGGCAAGCATCTGTCAAACGAAAAGCATCGAGACCAGTGGAAAACCAGGGTGCATGCTGAGGGGCAAGGTAATAATAAAAATCAGAGAAAGAGATAGAAGCCATCTAGAGCGAGAACATATGCTATCATTATTAAACATGCGGAAGGAAAGACCTATGTACAGGTCCTATGAGAAATCCGGGAAATGTTAAACCGGAGGATACCAATACTGTTATAAAGTCTATCCGTCAGACGAGAGCTGGATTTGTACTGCTGGAGCTAGGCGAAGACTCCAAGAATCAAAAGGACTTTACAGATGCTCTTAAAAGTGCGCTGGGAGATCAGGGGATAGTGGTAAATAAGGCGCCACGGACGACTTTAGAGATCAGAGATCTAGACATCCTAACAAGGTGTCCGGGCTATGGTCATCAGGCAAGGGAATGCAAAGGACCCGACAGAAGGAACCAGTATTATAAATGCGGAAAGACTGATCATAAGAGCGTTGCGTGCGAATCTAATGCACAATACGTCTTATGCACAGACCGTAACCTGGAACTAGATCAACGGGGACACATCCCAGGGTCAGGAAAATGCCAGGCATTCAGAGAATCGCTTAATTTAGCACGAAGAACCAAGAGACGATGATTAGCATCCTTCAAGGGAATATGCATAGAAGCAGAACGACAGATGACCTTTTAACTCATATTAAATATGAGAGGAAGGCCGATCTGCTGCTTCTTTCTGAGCAGTACCAAGCCAAGGAAGTACCAACATGGTTTGCAGACAGAACTGGAACTGCTGCTATTTGGGTAACGAATGCGGAGAAAGTGCCAGTTTAAGAACATGGTGCTGGAGAAGGTTTTGTCTGTATAAGGAGTGAAAAGATCGCCTACTTTAGCTGCTACTTTACACCAAATGAACAATTTAAGGATTTCCAAGCTAAACTTAATAGTTTGGAGGACGAAATTCGAACGATGGAGGACAACGTAGTGGTGGTAGGTGATTTCAATGCTAAGGCACTCGAATGGAGAATGCCAATCCCAGACTGCAGAGGAAAGAGAATCGTTGAAATGACAGCCAGGTTGAGACTCATTGTCTTAAATACTGATACCACAACGACCTTCAGATGATTAGGAAATAAGGGGACAATTCCGGATATCTCATTAGCGTCAGAAGATATCGGAAAATTCATAGCGGACTGTGAGGTCATTGAACATTATGCGGTTAGTGATCATCAATATATATCTTTCCAGGTTAAAAAGGATCGAAGATTAATGGAACCGCACGCCTCAAATCTGCCAAGATGGAACGTCTCCAAACTAGGCGAAGAAAGGTTCAGAAGAGCGATCTTGCACCCCCGTCCAATGGGCATACGAACATGTTGCAACCCTAAAAGCAATGACGAGACTGAAAACATGATAAAGAAAAACATGTTGCTTATTGACCGAGCCTGCAACGCTGCTATGCCAAAGAAGATAAGAGGATAAACCTCAAGACCAGCATATTGGTGGTCGCAGGAAATAGCAGAATTAAGGAGAAACTGTTTACACTTGAGACGGAAGGCACAAAGAGCGAGGAAAAGGAAACCTGCAGAAATGGCTGTTAGAAAAGCCGAATTCTTGGAAGCCAAGGACATGCTTCGAGACATCATTAAGCAGAATAAACGTTCAGGCTGGGAAACTCTCAAAAAAGAGGTAGTTAACGATCCATGGGCTTGGGCTATAGAATAGTCAACAAGAAACTAGGATTCTTCAAATCGACTGGAGCAAAAGAACCGGAAGTCATGGAACATATTGTTGATACGCTATTTCCACAGCATGAAATAATGCATTACGTAAAGAATATCATAGATACAGAAATCAGGGTGTCTAGTGATCAGGCAATTTGAAATTCCCGGGTTTTTCCCGTTTTTTTCCTGATCAAATACTTTTTCCCCGACCAAGTTTTAGATGACTCTCTGTGATTTTTAAAAGTCAACGTATACATAGAAATAGGAATTTTAACATAATATACATAGAAAAAATCTGCCCACTGCACGAGCATACTCTCATCGCGGCATAGAACTTTTGAAATTGTAGGTCAAACCATCAAAAACCGAAACTTAATAATTGTGACTTCTCTTTTGTTGAAGCTCCTTCGGCTTTAACGAACACATTCTCATCACGAGTCTCGTGCGAAAAAAAGTTAAAAGCAAATATATTTTTTTTTGTCGTGGCTTGTGTCGTTTTTCGTGAGGATAAATTGTTCGACTTTCCGAGTACTAGGAATAGCCGTACATAGAATTTTCAAATATTGAAAAAATGGTCTCAAAAATTTTGAAAATACTTTAACTTTTTGAGTTGGTATCCAAAATAGCTGGCTAAGGAACATGTCTTTTCTTTAAGGTCTTAAAAAAGTGTGCCAAAGCTCAATCCAATCTGATCATTTTTTCGAAAGTTATCGTGCCTATAGATAGAAAGACTACACACTACAGACAGACAGCTTCTCAAATATCGTTTTTTTTCTGACTTAGGGGGTCTCAAAACGTGGAGATTTAATGAAAAATGACTAAGTTAAATTTCACATGGAACCAATACCTTCTCATTGGAATGAGAATGTAGAAAACTAAATTTTTTGTTTATTTGGTGATATCATTTTTCACGATTAAAACCAAAACCACGCGTCTTATTGAAAAATAATTCAGCACAAATTTGTAGATCTTTTCTAGGTGCATAATTTTTTGTGAATCATCTTTTTTTATATCTTGCATAGTTTGACCGAAAAATCGAATTATTGCTGATTTTTAATTATTTTTTGTGGGGTCAAAATTTGAATTTTCGATTTTTCAAGAAAACTCAAGAAGCTGTTATGATAATCTTGTAGGTACATAAAATTTTCACCTCTTAAAAAAAATGGTCTCAACAAATTTGAAAATGCTCTAACTTTTTGAATTTTGATCTAAAATAGCTGGCTAACGAACTTGTATTTTTCTTTTTTCTTTGGTCTTGAAAAAGTGTGCCAAAGCTCAAAGCAATCTGATCATTTTTTCTAGAGTTATCATGCCTACATACTGCAGACAAGAATACAGAATAAAGACAGATTACAGATTACTGACTACAGACAGACACCTTCGTAAAAATCGTTTTTTTCTGATTTAGTGGGTCTCAAAACGTGGAGATTTGATGAAAACCGATTATGTCCAATTTTACATAAAACCAACACCTCATTAGGATGAGAATGTAAAAAATTACATGAATCTGTACTTAGGATAAGTATAGGAAGAAACCTTGCGACTGCAGATAAAGTGGAAATGGAATAAAAAGAAGATAAAGTAGAAAAAGTCGATTTTTTGATCAAATACAAAAAATTCCTGATCCTCAACAAAATTCCTGGGGTTTTCCCGGTTTTTTCACTGTCCAATAAAATTCCTGGGGTTTTCCCTGGGGGACACCTTGAAAAATCCCAATGTTCAGCGAGGAAGAACTCCGAGACGCCCTGAAGTCCTTGCAAAATAAGAAGGCGCCAGGCCCAGACGGACTTCCTGCAGAAGTACTAAAAATAGTAGGAGATACTGATCTAAAACTACTCCACAATATGTAGAATGGATGCCTCAAAACTGGATGCTTCCCGAAGACTTGGAAATCGCAGAAGTTGATACTAGTCAGCAAAGGCAAAGGAGACATGATGATGAGGAAATGATGAGGACGATGCGTACATCCTCGTTGGAATAAGAGACCAAAGAAGGAAGACCAGAAAAAACCCTAGTAGGCAAAGTAATGGCACCCCCTGAAGTAATGCGAAAGTGGTTCCGGGGGGATTTCTGCCAAGGAGAAAGGGTGGTAGTTTTTAGTGGGTCCCTTGATGACATTACTATAATGACAAAGTTGATTTTGTATAATGTATATTTATACCAAAGGTATAATTAAATATTATATGTGTCACGGTCATTGTAGTGATGCGACTAAGATCCCCACACTACCGAGAAGCGCGGACCCTTCACGGTGTGTTTTTGAACATGTTCCACCAGCCCTCGTAAAAAAATCATTGTTGTAAACATTTATTATTTTTATTCTAAATTATATTATAATTTTCTATGTCAAATTCTAAGAAGTATCAAGTCATACAAAAGTGAATGCCCGGTCATTGACGTCCTAACCAATCGGAAGATCAGAAACCCCTCGAAGGAACACACGAGGCACATCGTTCATAGCCCTATTGGTGGAAAGGCCATAAACTTCATAATGATGTGTGGTCGCTGACTACCCCTCCAGAAAGTGTATCACAAACGCCATCTCGTGGCTTCCCACCTGTGCACTAACCCAGGATCTGCGTCAAGATTTCCATATATATAATTAAAAAAAGGGTTAAACAACCACCGCAGGTATTTGGACGGAGCCTGAGAATTCGATCACGAGTATAGTTCGTTTCTCAAAGTCTTGGAGAACGATGTCAGGCCTCGAGTGTGCAACGGAGATTGCTGTCTGAAAATCGTACTTCCAGAAAATTTGGCACTTCTCGTTTTGGGCAATTGACTCTAACTCCCTTGGAGCGTTCGGCAGGGCAGGGTCGCGACCAGCACCGTAAGAGTGACAAAGATGGTAATGAAGGACTCTTAGGGCCGCATTATGTCTATAAATATACGTCGCTCCAGCGTCTGAATTAAACCCTAATCATCTGAGGAAAGCAAAAGTTTGCTCCTTCGACAAGGACTGTTTTTCTACATTTTTGTGAAAGTTTCCATGTGTTTTCTTGTCGAGTAGCTGTTGGTGAAAATTTTCAACCTCTGCTTTCTTCACTTCGGCTTTTAGAATTGGAGCATCTAGATGTATTAATGCACTTTTCTCACTTCTGATGTTAAAATTCAGGCCAAGGGTCTCGGCCGCTTGCTCCGGGCTTTGTGAAGGAATGCTCCTTCACCAATCAACTCGTGTTTCCTAACGATTTTCAGGAAAGAATCTCTGCCATTTGCAACGATGTAAGCTGTACTTAGAACTTCAGTTCTATTCCAAAGGCATATATATATATATATATATATATATTCGGTTTCGGTTTCGATTCCCTTGGAATAGAACCGAAGGGCTTATGACAAAGCCACCGAACGCGTCCTTGGGTTGCGGATAGAGGGTCCCCGTACCAAGGGTTTCTGCTGAATATGGATACAATAATTAATAAGCAGTCGCGGACAATTGTCCAGGGATGGTCCCGAAGGAATAACCCCTAAGCGAAGGTGTGCGAACCGTGCCGAAAGCTGCATGGCACCTGGGTGAGGTGTCTTTAACGGTGACTCTGGGATATCGGGCGATGTCTGAGAGTAATAGCCTTATCCTTGCACGCGGGGCTCTACAAGGATGGACGAACCCTTTCCCTAGCTGCTCGTGGGAACAACAATGAAACCAAAAAACCACCAAAATGTTGTAGATGCGGTTCAAAACGATCGAACGCGCAGAACACCCGACAATGGATCGGCAAACAATGCCGATCATCCTAGAGTTCGGGGTGCTGAAAATAATTTGGATGGAAACACAACGACGAACCGGCGAAACGCCCACATTGAGTGGACGGATCAACTTAAGAATGATGTGTTAGACTGCTACGATGCCAGTATTATCCCTGTTCGTGGAGGCTTTATGGCGCGTATGCATACTCTGTGGTGCCAGAAACACCCAGAGCTTCAACACGTTTCGCATCAGTCTTTGCGAAATCAAGCCGACTACCTCCGCAAAAATGGATATGTACGCGGAGCGCTTCCTCAACCGCTGCTTGATCAAGCTGCAGACGAAGATGAAGAAGCGACATTAAGAACAACCGCAGAAAGCAGGCACCTTCTGAAAGATGATCGCAATTTCACTACAAGGAGGAACATCACCATGCAAGGTCCTCTTAAACCCCGAAATCTGACTGAAATGGATGCCTCTCTTCGTGGAGATATCTCGCAAGAGTCCGACCTTTGGACCATCAATTGCTCAGTTTATGGTGCTGCGAGAGCTTTGGCTGATTCAAATCGAAGGCTAAAACCGACGATGGATCAAAAGACCAAAAGGCGCTTGCATCAACTGAACAAGAAAATTGGATGGGCAAAACAGAATGCATCCCGTGTTCAACGTGTGATTGACTACATAACATCTGGTAGACTGTTCACGGAAAGGGTTCGAAAGTACGCCTAAGAACTAAATATCTTGAATCACACACTAAACAAGTTAAAGCTGCTGACAATCAAGCAACATATTGTTGACAAAATACGGCTGTTATCTGACGCAAGGAGGAGAATACAGAAGAGGGACAGATCACCTCTTCAGCGATCACCCTGTTTTTGTAAAAAATGCACCCAAGCCCAAGGAGGTAGATACTTTTTGGATAGGGGTGTACAAGATCCCGAAAACACTAGAGTTGAAAGAAGATAATGACAATATCATCCGCTTCAAGGAGTTTTGCGACAACCTCATAAAATCTGAGGAAGAATGTTCATCAGTCACTGCCAAAGAGGTGAAAAAAGCACTTAGAGGCAAGAAGAACTTTTCCCCCTGCTGGACCAAATTGTATCAAGAACTTTTGGTGGAAGAAGTTTACTTTTATACACCAACATTTGGCTCGCATATTCACCTTATATTTAAAGTCGGAGACGCCCATTCCGCAGTGGCTGGTGTTAGGATGCACTATACTCCTACCAAAAAGAGGCAACTTGTCCAAACCAGAGAATTACAGGCCAATAACTTGTTTGAACACATTGTGTAAGATCTTTTTAGCTGTCCTAAACAACAGGATTGTTCGACGAATTGAGCCTGTATGGCGAGAGATGTACGAACAACGTGGCTCGAAAAAAGGTGTAGCAGGCTGTCGAGAGAACCTGCTAATTGACAGGTGTGTCTGTTAACACGCTGCAGCCCATCAGCGCGTCCTGTCTTTTTTGCATCACACTTCTGCCTTTATCTCTCGCACTACGAAATTCTCCTGGATACCTCTGTGGCCACACTAATCAGTGCGGGCGTAATGTAACTCATGTATTTCATATGGATGATCTGAAGATCTATGCCTCTGGTGAGAGCAAACTTTAAACTGCTATAAATATCGTCAAGAACTACACATTATACATTTCACGCCGTCAAGGTGAATGCGGACTTCTGAATCTCCAGTGTCTTCATAAATGAATTGTTTTAAGTACAGCTTTCATCGCTGGAAATGGTAGAGATCCTCTCCTAAAGATGGTCAGGAACCACGAAATGATTGGCGAAGGAGCGTTCCTTCACAAAGCCACGGAGCAAGCAACCGAGACCCTTGGCCTGAATTTTACCATCAGAAGTGAGGAAAATGCATTACTCCATCTAGTTTTTTCACGTCTGAAAGCCTAAGTAAGGAAAGCAGAGGTTGGAAAATTCCACCATCAGCTACTCGACAAGCATATGCACGGAAACTTTCACAGAAATGTGGAAAAACAGTCCTTGTCGAAGGAGCAAACTTTTGCTTTCCTCAAATCATTAGGACTTAATTCAGAAACAGAGGGTTCCATTTTCGCATGCAAGGACGGTGGCATTTCCACCTTAGCATTACGTGACCGCATTTTATGTCAAGAAGTTCCCAGTGATAGGTGCAGAGCGTATCATGCACACGCTGAGTACCTAGAAC
The DNA here is from genome assembly GCA_932178445.1 of Andricus quercusramuli. NCBI lineage: Eukaryota > Metazoa > Arthropoda > Insecta > Hymenoptera > Cynipidae > Andricus > Andricus quercusramuli. Next base: position 17,031 of record CAKNXH010057499.1, on the reverse strand, counting down.
ACATACTATCGGGGTGTCCGACCCACGCAGAAACGAAGTATATATATAGACATAATGCGGTCCTAACAGTACTTTATTACGGTCTTTGTCGCTCATACGGTGTTGGTCGCGACGCTGCCCTGCCGACCGCTCCAAGGGACATAGAGTCAATTGTCCGAAACGAGAAGTGCCAAATTTTCTGGAACTAAGATTTTCGGGCAGCAGTCTCTGTTGCGCACTCGAGGCCTGAAATTGTTCTCCAAGACTTCGAGAAACGAACTACATTCGTGATGGAATTCTCGGCTCCGTCCGTTTACAACATCACTGGTTCGTAACCTTAAAGCCATACCTGCGTGCCAAAAATATTCCAAGGCACTTGCGATATGGATGCAGAAAACTGTCATCCTTGGGTCGCTTCGTGTCCTCAAGACACACGAGGGTTTCGCCGGCCTGTCGTTGTGATTTCGTCGTGTTCTGTGACCACATATCTCTAAATATTTAAGCTGGACTAATCAGGAGCGTGGTATATACAGTCGTGCGTACTTCCAACGTAGTGTTATTGAAGCGAGCGCCAAGCTGGGTTTAGCGACGGGAGAACAGCAGTCACTAAACTACGTTGGACTCCCGCTCATGTACGCACGTCTTTTTATACCGCGTTCCTGATTGATCCAGCTTAAATATTTAATAACTCAAAAACTAAAACTTCAACTGATTTTTGAAGAAGGAATTGAAGATTGAATTTTTAAATTCTTACACAGCCATATGAGTCCGGACCTTTATATACCAATATTATGTTACAAATTAACTGATATCAGCGACACCCTCAATTGAGAAAACCCTCCCATGAAATTCTGTGTCAATCCGTTGCATAACAATAAAATACTCTAGGAACAGAAATCAACCCTACTCTATAAGGTGTGTCTCTCACCAGCATACACAAGGTTCTGCAAAAGGTTACATTCTCAAAAGAAGAGACCACCACCATTAAAAAGGTTTACGATAACGTTCCAAGCAACTATCAACTAAAATTTCGGTAAGTTTGTAAATTACTCTATGGGCACAACGATTTGTCAAGCTCAGCTTAGAGGGCAGCACCGTGAGTGGAGATATGCCTTTTACACAAGAACAAGGCATTATCTACGGTTTCCTTGGTTTTTCGTTATTTGGAATGTGATTTGCTCCTTTATTTGTACACCCAAATGCCACATGCACATCTGGCATTTTGAAAATAGTGCTCGAAGCAATCACCTCGACGCTGCGTTATGAAGGACTGATATAATTCGAATAGCAGACGTTATCACCGTTGGAACCGTCGTCTTGTGTATCTCCACGCGCACTAGCGACCCTAGTGGCCAAAAGTGTCAGTCGCCGTCCCCATTGCCATCCCTTATTTCCTTCTCTAATTTATTAAAACTTCGTCGCTAATGTCTCTTCCTTTTTTAAGGGTGGACACCAAGAAAAAGTTTCTCCCGAATTCGAGCAGTTCCATGATGCGCAAATCTATTCTAAATTGTTGAATGAAAACATTAAAACAAGACTTATACATTTCACATTTGTAAATTTGATCATAATAAATTATATTTTTTACCTTAAACTATTTTCCAATCTAAACAATTCGATTGTCTTAACCTCTCGTGTCTGCTTCTTCCTCAATCCCTGTTTCCTATTTTTGTAACCAAATTTAGAATCAAAAAAAGAGGAAGTAGCGTAAGTTTACATTTAATTATTTTATAACAAGGTGAGTGGGTCTCATCCGGGACGTAACATACCTCGTTATAAATTTTGGTGCATCGGCCTAAAAACTAAAGCAATTAAAAATGGTAAATTTCAGAAAACTTTTCTCAAGTTTTTGAATTTGAAGATTTAATTTCATCTTCAACCTACATAAAATCTCTTCTATATTTATTGAAAATAATATAAACTCTTCAATATCTTTTTCATATGCAAATAAAAATATTATTTTCATCTTTAAATTAAATTATATCTCTTTTATATATTATTTTTCAAATAATAAGTGTTACTGAATTAATGATGGACTGGCGCGGGGCAGTGAAGAAATCACTCTATTCAAAAGAGCACTCCATTTCTACCCAAAAAAATATTATTATTCTTTTTGAAGATTAGCAGAGATGTCGCCTCCGGATTCTACGGCCATGATTATTTACCGGACGATCAGTCTCGACACGCCCTGATGCGATACGTTATCCGACTTCTTACTTCCCACAACACCAGAAGATGGTCGAGTCCAAGCCTGGTCAACAAAGAAACATCACGCTACTACCTGAGTCGCCACTCCGACGAAAAAGGGAGCGTCCGTAGCTCAAAAACAAAGAGAAACCTTTCCGCCTGTCCCGTTCGTTGAACGAAACTAATTCCACGCATAAAGGTCAAGAGTTCAGTGCCGCCCCTCATGGAGCACACAATAAATTTTTATGTACTAGAGTAAAAAAAATCAGTTTCGCCTGCCATGGAGCACGATTGGCGGCATAGAGTCAGCGCATGACTGGTAACCAACACAATTTAACGATGAGGAGATTGCAGCTCCCAGAAGAAGTTTTAGCAGCGGCAGATCGCACAGGCCCATCCTGTCCGGGATTACATTTGGACCGAGTCCATTTATTTCTTTGTTGAACCGTATGAGTGTACTAATGAGACCAGCGTTTTCGAAACTGGTCACATAATGCTTGGACAAGTCGCCAGTGAGTAACATAGTTCAGTTCCTTATCCGAAGTTGTTGCTTCAAGAATTTCCGCTAATGATCTGCCTACGAGAGCATGACCTGGAGTTGAGACGTCGAGATCTTCGGGATCGCCCGTAATTGAAAATAGAGGTTAAATTCTGCTTCTTGCAGCATTAACCGAAGCTCGAAGGGTTCGAATTGCCAACTACAGATAGCATGACATTTCGTAGGTTAAAGTCCGAAGTTGATAGTGACTCTGATCTGGCGATACATAATTTCAACATCAGCACAGAAAACAATTCGAGGAAACCTCCATCGAGTGACTGTGGCCGGAGGAGCTGGAGGCTTTGGGGCTGAGTGTCCCACTTGACGGTCGATACGACGTAAGCCCCGAAAAAATAATTAACTTTGGGCTTGCAGTTTTTTCAAATATCTATATTTTTATTTAGGGGTTCATGTTAAATTCATGGCTTGTTTTCGAAACGTTAATGTGGTTGGTCTGGGTAAGCTATAACGTAGTTTAGAGCTATGGCTTACGTTTTTTTTTGTACTTTCTGCCTCAGGTTTTTTTCAGGGTTGATTTCGTAAAATAAATGTAAAGTGTTTGGGAAACACACAAAAATAGGCCGAAGTTCTGATATGATTATGTTTATGGTGAGCGCAATTTATCTTCACTATTTTTCTTCATAGTAAATATTAAATTTAAACAAAATAACCCATGGCACATTTTAAATGGAGTATCAAAGAATATGTGAGAATTGAAGCGGGTCAAAATAATCGATTTGCCCTTCGTAGCAAGCAGTTTCATACTTGGGGTCACAGGGGGCCTATGTGCCCTCCTTGTGCCCTATGTGCCAGCTATGTTACATCCAGATAGGTGTAAGGACATCATCAGGGGGATTCCACTGGAATGAACAATCATTCAATTATGACTCTGGCGAATCGTATTTTTTATTGGAACTTTATCGACACTTCATGTGAGCTTCACGAAAAAAATGGGAAGGACGAATGAATTCGAAATAAATCAAAGCTTATTCTAATGAATTCAAAGGTATTGAAAAATTCTTAAGTGAGTTCAAAACTGTTCAAAAATTTTCTAAGAAATTTTACGAAATTCGAGAGAATTTCACAGAATTCTACGTAATTCAAGAGAATACTACAGAAGTCAAACGACTTTTACAGAATTCAAGATAATTCCACAGAGTTGAAGAGAATTCTGCTAAACTGAAAAGAATTCTACTGAATTCAAGAAAATTCTACATTTTTCAAGTCAATTGTACGGAATTAAAGATAATTCTGCCGAATTCGTGAGAATTCGACTGGATGCAAGAGAATTCCGCATAATTCAAGAGAATTTAGCTGATTTTAAGAAAATTCTCCTATTTAAGAGAATTCTGCCGAACGTAAGAATTCTGCCGAACGTAAGACAATTCTGCTAAATTGAAGAGAATTCTGCAGAACTTAGAAGAATGCAGCTGATTTCAAGATAATTTCGCTAATTTAGGAAAATTCTACTGAATTCAAGAGAATTTCGCTGATTTCAATACAATTTTACTAAATTCGAGAGAATTCTGTTAAACCTGAGAGAACTCTACTAAATTGAGAATTTTATATGACCGAAAAGAATTCTACTGAATTCAAAAGAATGATACGGAATCCAAAAGAATGATACAGAATCCAAGAGAATTCCATTAAATTTTAAAGAATTCTGCTGAAATCAAAAGAATTCTACAGAATTCAAGAGTCTTTTACAGAAATTATAATAATTTAACGGAAATCAAGAGAGCTTTACTCATTTCAAGAGAATTCTATAGATTGCTCGAGAATTCTGTCGATCTCGAAAGAATTGTACTGAATTCAAGAGAATTCTGCCAGACGTAAGAAAATTCTACTGATTTCAAGGGAATTCGGCAGACTTCAAGAGAATTATACAGATTTTGAGAAAATGCATAAAGAGAATTCTATTGTATTCACAAGTTATTTACAGAATTCCAGAGAATTAAGTAAATGGCATGAAATCTGTAAAGACACTCCGTATAAATAGTATTCAGTAAAATACAATATTTAAACGAATTTTGTATTCTTCATTGAAAAATTACTAATTGAAAATGCTTTGTGAAAATTAAAAATAATTTTAGAGCATATTTTTGGCTTTTCAAAATTATAAAAATCAATTTTCTTCAAACAGCGCATACAATGAATTATGAGCTCAGCATAAATATAATCATATCAGAATTTTGGTCCATTCTTGTGTTTTCCAAAAACCTTCATATTTATTTTACGAAATCAAAAAAAAAACCTCAGGGAGTAGGTTGAAAAAAACGTATATCATAGATCTAAACTACTTTATAGCTTACTAAAAACTTTTTCGGAACTTACAAACACAACCAAAAAAATCTTAAACTAAAAATAGACACCATAGAGACCTACAATAGCATTAGACAACCCCAAAAAACCACACCCAGTATATTCAATGAACCCCATCTCAGCTGCCTTCAAGTTGAACTGTCAAAAAATTGATTAAAAAAAACTACCCCTACTACATTTAACGAATCGCGTCTCAGCTGGCTTCAACAGAAGCAGTCAAAAAAATTTCAAATTAAAAATAGTCACGTAAGAGACCTTTAGTACATTTAGCGAACCCAGTCGCAATTGACTTCGGCTAAAGTAGCCAAAAACTGTTTAATTATAACGTTACCTTCGACTTAAGCAGCCAAAAAAATTTCAAATGAAAAATAGTAACAGCATACACTTTCCCAAGACCCTTGTTGATATCTTCTTCCCTCAAATAATATTATATATTACAGCTCAAAAAATCACCCCAAGTACATTTAACAAACGCCGTCTAAGTTGCATCTAACTGAAGCAGCAAAAATAATTCTAAACTAAAAATTGTTACTTCAGACACCTTTCCAGGGCTCTAGCAGATACCTTAGTTCCTAAAATAATATTAAACAGCATCAAAAAGCACCCCTAGTACTTTCATCGAACCCCGTCTGAGCTTTCTTCAACTTAAACTGCTAAAAAATTATAAATTTAAACTGTTCACCCCACACACTAAGCCTGATGAATTCGAAATAAATCAAAGCTTATTCTAATGAATTTAGAAGTTTTTTAAAATTTGTACTGAGTGCAAAAGTGTTCAAGGGAATTTTACAGAAATTAAGAGGATTTTTCAGAATTCAAGATAATTCTACAAAATACAAGAGTCTTTCACAGAATTCAAGATAATTTTATGGAAATCAAGAGAGTTCTACTCAATTCAAGATAATTCTACAGATTGCACGAGAATTCTGTTGAACGCAAGAGAATTCTACTAGATTCAAGAGAATTCTGCCAAACTTAAGAGAATTCTATGGAATTGAGGAGAATTCTACGGACTTGAAGAGAATTATACAGATTTTAAGAGAATGCATAAATAAAGAGAATTCTACGGCGTTCATGAGATATTTATACATAATTCCGAAGATCTATGATTAATTCAAGGGAATTCTGCCTGACTCTAGAGAATTCTTTCAAATTCGAAAGAATTTTGCTGATTTCCAGAATATTCTGCTGAATTTGAAAGAAAACAGGATAATTTGATGAAACTCAAGAGAACTTCTACCAAACATAGGAGAACTCTACTGGATTTAAAAGAATTATACACAGTTCAAGAGAATTCTACATAATTGAGCAGAATTCTACTGAATTAACGAGATATTTTTACAGGTTTCCATAGGATTATGATAAATGCAAGGAGATTCAAGAGAATTTCGCTGCATTCAAAACAATTCTGTTAAAATCAAAAGAATTTTACAAAGTTAGAGAGAATTTAGCTGTTTCTAAGACAATTCTGCTAAACTCAAGAGAATTCACGAGAATTCCACTGAGTACTCGAAAATTGTACAAATTTCAAGGGAATTTACAGAATTCATGAGAATTTTGTCGAATTTGGTTGATTGTGGAAAAAATCTTTCTCCATTTTTGTATCTCGTTGACGTGTGAAGTTGCACCAGAGTCACAACTTACTGCAAAAGCGATCCGAGGAGAAATTATATGAAATGAGCTTGCTTATGCACACACTCTTGTCGATGGCACATGAACTGTCGACCTTCTAACGCGTGCTTCTGATTGGTTAATCTTTAGTTGTTAATAACTCGGTAATTATTAACTTTAGAACAATTTTTTTATAATTATTTTCGACGCAATTTTTTTTGTTAGAATTCAAAAACACAAATATGTTTTTTGAGTACTGGGACACCCCGTATAAGAACAACATAACCTGGAACTTCAGTTTCAGTTCAGCCCTGCCCTGAAGAAGTGAACTGCAATGTTCACGAAACGGCGGCAACATTCTTAGTTTCGCACACGATTGAAACCCGAAAAAGCTTTAAAATTTCAATTTATCATAATGAATAATCGTGAAAGCATTAAATCCACTATTAATTATGTAAAGATCAATTACGAGTAAAGACAATTAGAAATGAATTTAAAATATTATCCATTTAATGCTCAAGAATTAATAATCATCCCAGCAAGAAAAATTTTCAATTTTTATGTTCGAGTTGAAAACAGAGAAAAAGAAGCAGGTTTTATTCCTGAACTTTTACTCAATAGGAGCATATTTTTGGGGAAGACAATAGTTACGAATAATAATGGAAAAACCTACCTTGAGATTGCAAATACTCGTCATTATCCCGTTGAGATTCCAGTCCCAACAGTAGAACTTTTACATTTCGACACTCAACATGATCAAGAAGATCAATATCATAAAATTTGTAATATTAACAAAGAAAGTAAGCTCGGAATATAAATAAATTTTTACGCTTAGAACATTTAAACCAACAAGAATATACTCATGTTGCAAAACTTGTTATTAGAAATGAAGAGATTTTCCAAATCCCAGACGAACCTCTTGCAGCAACTAACTAACTTAGGAAGCCTAAGAAAGAAAGAAGGCAATGCCCAATCAGAATATTTAGAATTCAAAAAGCAAGGTAGACCACGTAAGGCTATTCTTGGGCCACATAAAAAATTCCTGCTCTTGGAAGAAAAAAGAGTAGAAGCCTAAGAAACGAAGAAGACAATTTCCAATCAGAATATTTAGAAATCAAAAAGCGAGGTACGCAACGTACGGCTATACTTGACTCATATAATACAATCCTTGATCTCAAGAATAGAAAGAGAGGAAACCTAAGAAGCGAAGAAGACAATTTTCAGACAGAATATTTAGAAAATGAAAAGCGAGTAAGACCACACAAGACTATCCTCGATAAACAAAAGGTAATCCCCACTCCTCAATCAGTGGAAGAAGAGGGAGAAAAATAAGATGATGATGATGATGATGACGATTCTTTTTTTTTACGAAGGAAGGTGGAAAGCGTTAAAGAACGCACCGTGAAGGGTCCGACTTCTCGGTAGTTTGGGGATCTTAGCCGCATCACTACAATGACCCTGAT